>KK122427.1:430907-444715 GCA_000611955.2 Stegodyphus mimosarum
TTTGTAAAAACAAGAAAAACATAATTCCCGAACTTGAAATCGTCGAAAACTCCAAGCCTTAAACAGCGCTTTGAAATGGCGCCACAGGCACGCGTGATGTGTGTCTACGCTGAAATTCTAATCATTTGCATGTCTCACCTCCGTTAATGCATGTTGTAAATTTCATGTTATTTACATGCTTCCTTCAGGGTGTTGCATTTACGGTGGCCAGCAGTGTATAAGAAAATTTTCCTTTTTCTCTATTTGAATGCCAATCTGGAAGATCGAACTCTGTATCTGATATTATCTTTCTACCTAATATTATGACATTTTCCAATTCAATAAAATTACTGAACCTAATCAAAAACGTGATTTTCTTCACTTTCCTGATCATTTTCTCAATTTCCATTCAAAATTATTTAAGTGGTATATCGAACTAGTATAAGAAGTTGTTCTAAAAGTACGCTTTCGTAACAATAATCCACTAATGTTTTTCTAAATCACCATTTTCATACCAAAAAAACCTCATATAATCTCTTTTTCGTGAATTTCAAATTTCTGTGTAGGAAGGTTTGATAAATATAAGCTGTAATTCCACATATTTTAAACCGGAATTGCGTAAATATGGAAAAGGGCCAATTCTAACATACTTGACACTTTTTCAAGCGTGAATTAAGGAAAACGAAACACTTCTGTTATGCTAATGCACTGAATACAGATGGCATTAAAGCGCTGAATGTAGAATTTTTTAATACCTTGTAGAGACATTAGGTTATTTCGAAGCAGGAGCGATGGAAAATGAGCAATGTCCTCGCCGGAACTCGAACCACAGACCTGTCGAATACACGAATGGCCATTAGACCGCGAAGGCATGCTGAGAAGGCTGGAGAAATACCTTATAACCTAATGGGCAGAAAATGTAATCCCATTTCTAGTTGAGGGAGAAAATCTTCTGTTAAAGTTTGCTAAATATAGTTCTTAAAAAAGCTTTTAATAGCCACTCATGGGACCCTTAACAATCAGCTTATGAATTGTAGAGAAGAGAAAAGAAAGGAGAAAATAGTTTTTTTTTTCTGTGGATCTTCTACTTGAAAATCTAGTTGGCAGATGTACTTCCAACCACAGTTAAGATAGTATATATTAATTGTATCCTTCTTTCTCTACATTGTCGTAAAATGTTTCAGTGAGAAATTAAACGACCACAAATATTAGTTACGCAAAGGAGAAACATTTATGAAAATTATTATTAGTCGAGGAACATTTCCTGGATTATTCTGTATTCCGCCGTGTCTCAGAATATTTCAGAATTTTACTAAATTTATATATATTGAGATTTTAATAGGCCGTTATCAAAAATGAAAAGATTTACATGCAATTTGTCGTCTCCATCTTCAAATGTATTCTTAGTATACAATGTTGAAAAAAAATATTCGATCTGTACATAAATGGCACATACGCTTAATTATGAAAAGGTTTAACGAGAAGATAAATAAATACAGTATCAAATCCTCTAACAAGGAAACCTGGGGCTCAAGCGTTCAAATTTTTTTACCCTGGATCAATGGCGGCTCATGGATCACTTATAGGGAGGTTCACAAAAAAAATTTCTAAAATTAAATATGAAGATGCGATGTAACTTGCAATTTAAAATGAATTTGCGTTTTCGCAAGTTAAAAGTAAAAAATATCCCAAAATGAAACAAGTTCTCATACGTAAAAATATTGTAACTTTCTATTTCTTATGGAATATAATAAAACCATAGTATTGCTTACAATATAGGAGAGTTGATTACAAAATGGTCAATGACAATTCTTATAAATTAAATCCACACGTCTTTTCTTTTCTTGAGGCAAAAAATCAATAGCGTTTTCATAGAACTTAGGTATGTCATTTATCATGCGTTTAGTTTAGAGCATGATTAGAGCTTAGGGAGCTTAATCTGTCTTCGCACATAGTATTTTGGAGTGGAAAAGCATCTGTCAGCATCAGCAGTGGTCACAATGGAAGTAACAATTATTAGTAACAGTTTGTATGTCTCCAAAAACGTAGTCTGTAAGCTGTTTTATGTAATAAATTACAGAAGACTAATAGCACCAGTAGTATTTCTAAAATACGATCTCCTGTAAATTACTCCTAGTTTAGTTTTCAGACGATCCTTCTCTAACATGACATAAACAACAGTTGGTTGGTCAATAATCCGAGTTGGAAATGTTTTCTCGTCTTCTGAAATTTTAGAGCTTTAAGGTAAAAAACAGCAGAATAGTATGAAATAAAACAAGATCTCCGTTTTAACTTAATTCGTGATATCATCATACATATATCTTTAACTGTTGCAGTTCTATTTATATGAATATTTTTCCTTTCATTTTTCTTGAATTTTCATAGTATTACCATACCTCCTCTGTCACTATGTCTACTCTCTTGCTTTCTTTCTCCAATGACCGCTGGAAGACGTTTACTTTCTTGTACAATGAGTGCTGCATTAGTTATATGCTGTGAAACATGTTGTACAACACATCATAATGCGGCATAATACTGTTAAACATTGTAAGGTAGGACACGAAGTCTTCTAATATAGGGTGAATAGCTCCTACTTGATTTACTTCTACAGCTTGTTTAGACGTTGACTCTATTGTTTTACACATTCAATCAATTGTTCTTCTAGCACTGTACTGATGGCTCCACTCTTGAAATTCTATTTAGTAGCTGAACCATGAGGTAGCCTTTGTCTAACAGTTTCATCTGGAATAGCAATTCTCTGCAAACCTTATTGGTAAGGTTAATGATATTACTCAGGCTGGAAAAAAATACTCGAACTTGCTGATTCTGACTGGTTGCTTGCCCAACAGTGAAACTGTACTGATGTGCGTAGCAGTGCACAGATTATACATTTAACTGTCGATACGTTGAATAAAAGCATGAACACTAGCATGATAACCATTCATCACGATTACACCCTCCTAGTTCTGCGATATTAATTTTTCGGGTTTGTCAATTACTTTTTCGAAATTTACTTGGATACACCCAGTTACCGATTTTCAATATGCGCTAGTGGATTCGTGAATTTCCAGAATCTCCCAATTCGTTATTCGTCACTTAAAATGACACATCTCTAATCATATAAGTGGATGACACATCAGTAGTTTCGTCTGCTATTATTAAAACAAAACTTGCTTTTGAGATCTCAATTTTGATGGGGTTCGGGCAAACAGTGAGCACGCAATCTAATAAATTATTCTGAATTTCTTTTAATATTCCTTTAAAAACAGTAGCACTAGTGAGATGATCTTCGAGAGACGAATCGAATTCTACTGAAAAGTTTCTAAGACCTTGGAAAACTACCAGAATTAATGAATCTTCGCTTTCATCATGTCCTCGAAGTGCAAGATCAAATGTGCCTCAAAGTAGAATGCAATCAATATTTTTTGTTAAAACATAATGACTTTGGGTGCATCTTAGTATTTGAACGAAATGAACCATTAAATCGTTGGGGAATATACACCTTTCGTAGCAAATTAAGTTCTAAGATGGAGTTTAAACGTGATTCTGAGTATTCATGATTTTTTATTTTCTGAACGAGATGTAATAAATCAGTAACACCGTAACTCACCTAAACTGAATCACCATTCTGTTTTGTAAAAAGAAGATATGCTAAAAAACAGCCTCTTAGTTGATTCGCATCCACAAATGCGTGAACATATCTTACATAATCGAATTCTACTGAAAAGTTTCTAAGACCTTGGAATCGAATTCTACGTGATGATTGTATCTGATTCTATCTACGGAAATGATTCTGAGTATTCATGATTTTTTATTTTCTGAACGAGATGTAATAAATCAGTAACACCGTAACTCACCTAAACTGAATCACCATTCTGTTTTGTAAAAAGAAGATATGCTAAAAAACAGCCTCTTAGTTGATTCGCATCCACAAATGCGTGAACATATCTTACATAAATCGGGCTCGATTTTTTTGAAATTTCTAGTCTTACATTTCGTCACCTGGAAGATTTCACTTCAAGTTTTTTTTACGAAAACAGTGTTGGAAAATGTAATTGCTTTAGTTCCGAAACACTGATTTTGCTATGTGCCACCTTACCTGTTTACAATAGTTCGTAAATATATATACATATAAATAATAAATATATTATTTTTTATTTAAATATAAAACGGTAAAACGAATTAACTAATCCAATATAGCAAACAAAGGAATAATTCGGACGAGATAACTACAAACAGTGAATTGAAGATGTGCGAACGGAATGGTATCAGCGATGCCTTTCTCATGCTGATCCTTTATCGGCTTCCGTCCCTATAAACTGGATTTAAGGGCATTTCTTCGATCAAGGAAGAGGCAAATGCTCTGTGCTGTAGTAACCTATAATACCCTATAATACAGCACGAATTAAAATGGTAATTTTAATACGTAGCGCATTTAAAATGCGCATTAAAAATGGTCATTAAAATGCACATTTAAAATTTTATACGCATTTAAAATGGTATAGGTCAAGAACACGTCCTGGAAACTTACAAAAATCTGTAAATGTATTTAATACGATTTTATTTTATTTTTAATAAAATTTATTTCTTTGTTTTTCTTTGTGGGTTCACGTGCTGATGCGCACAAATATAGGAGCCGTTACTGGATACTGTACATCGCCAACTACTCCTTGAATGTGCGTCTAGGACTCCATTCCCTCCATCTAGCTGGAGAGTGTTAAAGTGTAACAGATAGAAAACAAGCGCAAATTTATGGAACAAGATCTACTTTCCTACTGAGTATGAGTTATGTATTTCACTGCTAACCTTAGACTTTAGAGCGAAACTCCAGTGGGTTCCCTCACACACGAGTAAGATCCGACACAATTTCAAACACGGCAGTTCACAACATAAGAGTAAGGCATGTTTAACTTCCAGACTCACACATAAGTGCAGTTGTGAAAATGAACATAAGGAAAAATGGCAATACAACTAGAATGAGATCGACACCAAATATTGAATGCATAAGTACTTAAAAGCGAAGCTTAATAGCGAAGTACCAGACGCTGGCATAGATCCTCACAAGAAATGCCCGATATATGAGCTATATTAGCGTTTAGAATATACAGGCAATGATCTTTGAGTGTGGGGGAGGGGGAACGTGTTGATAACCCCGACCGTTATATATTTGATTATACAGAGAGAGAATCATAGACTATCTACGTAAAGCTTTTAACAGCAACAATCTCGCATGGACCCATAACACCTGTAGCAATTCTTACACAATTAGAAGAATATAGAAATGCCCAAATATTCCATCTCAAAGCTGATTGGAAGAATAAGTTTTGTTCAACCCCGCTGAGTTGCACTTAGTCATATATACATATTTTGCAGAGAAATTATCAGTATAACTGTAGTGTGTACATATTGTATTGTAAATATTTATAGTAATTAAAGAATAATGTGTCAATAGCTAACGTGCAAACTGTAGCGACTGTCAATGGAAATAATATAAAATTATATTAAGTATATAAAACTGACATACTGTCGGAGCAAGGAATTTTTAATTGCCTGCAATACATTAAAGTTCACATAATAATGCATAATTTTCAAATAGTAGTTGAATATCTGTTTTATAATTTAGTAACTGAATGTTCTTCAAGGTACGTATTATCACTGTAGGAAACTATTAGTTGCGTACCGCGTTTTAAAGTTTACATAGCAATGTATCCCAGTCAATAGTTAATGTCTGTCAATGTGTATATTGTCACAGTAAGAAATTTTTAATTGTACATTGTGTTTTAATGTTAATATTACAATGCACAACTATCAACAGTAAGAAGATTTCATCTTATATAATTTAGAAGCTAAATGTTTGTCAATGAGCTCACTGCAAATATTGCGAAAACTATATTATTTTCATATACCATCATGCATTTTTCCAACTTTTCGCAAGGGACATAAACCCAGCCTGCTCAGTATACTACATACATCCGTTGACAGGACTCAATAAGCTGAATAAGATACCCAGCAGACCAACTGTCTGTCGAAAGCGAAGTGCAAGGAAGTGTACGTCTTATTATATCAGCGTTTCTAGTGGTCATTTGGGCAACACAAGTATATGTGTCCCGAGATGCTATTTTAATATTGTTCTTAGCTGTCAATCAATAACTTTGCTATTGGGATTTCAAAGTTATTTAGCCTTAATTTTTATCTTTGGTTTTATTAGTTTCATTCAGGTCTCTAAGATGGCCTAAATATTTCCCTCTGTTATATTGGTCTAAATATTTTGCTATATTTCTTTAATTTCCTTTCCTTATTTGAAGATATTGCTAATATGTATTCAGATATTTCCTATTTTTGTGCTGTGGTTGCGAATAATCTCCCTTGTCTGATATCAGTTCCCCGAAATTCACCGCAGCAAGGAGTCAAGATTGCGCCTGTCGTTGGCAAGAGCCTTGAACTTTATACAAGTGACAGTAGGACTTTGCTCAGTTCCGTCCCCAGTTTTGAAGGAGAACACCCCGGGGGACACGAAGGTATCCCATCCCTTTTACCCTACCACTAGCCTCTCGAGAGAACTTTCGGCTCTCTGTATATTTAGAGTACCCGCATGCCACACAGATACTATACATTGACAAGCCACCGTGCCTTTTCCGGGATTCGAATCCGTGTCTTTAGGTACGGCAAACCACTGTCCTGGTCGGGCGATCAATTTTTGTGTGCTGATTCAATTTAGAAATCTCTATGCTTATCAGTATTCACTATTATTATTATATGTTTAGATAAAAGAAAACTATTGTTACAGTTAAGTTTAGCACAACAATTTCAGTTACTTCCAAGTGTAAAATATTTAGTCTATTAGATGGTTCTATAGTATGAATGTGATTTCAGTAAAGATCACCTTCCTACAGTAAGATGTTTTTCAGATATCATTGCATTTTAACTGAACAGTTAATTTTCTTTTGCGTTTTGAATTAGTTAATTATTTATTAAGATATTTTTACGCGCGTACGGATTCGTAATGGATTGAACGTACATAGAACCGATGATAGCCTGATGAACTTTATTTTTCCAAAAACAGTTTTGGAACTTTTCAAACAAAAGTACTCATACAGATCTTCTCAGTATGACCGAACACAATGAGCAGTTTTAATACAAGGCGATGCAAAGGGAAAGCTAACACTGTGCTATTTCAATAATCTGAACTCAATACTCTGAACTAAAACTGAAGACTGTTCCAGGTTGCACTATACACCGAGATTATTGCGTATATTTACACAACGTGTTCCTACTCGTTGAGGTGGTGTCCGAGAGGATGTATGATAATAAAGGCTCATGACTGATGTAGGACGAAGGCAGGGAGATGAAATGCCAAGTTTGGAGAGATAGCCGTTTACCTCAATGTTAAATGGACCTAAACCTATAACCCTATTGGTCTGGTAATGTTTCACATTCTAATGCTCTTCATGTTACATTATACAAAAAATACTACAATTTACATAAAATTTCTCTAAAACTACTTGCATATATACAAAATTCGTAATAGTAGTATGCATTGAACAGAGAAATACATATATGTTTCCTTTAAATCTTCATTTATCATTTCAAAATTACATTCCAAGAATCGATAATGGTGAGTTTTCTTGAACTGATCCATTCAAAGTCTGTAAAAAGCTAAACATATCTGCAGTTTTTCGGTAAAAGATTTTTTCCAATCAAACAGCATCCAATTTTGGAGTTGTGTAAATTCAAAATTTCGAACTCTACCATTTCTAAAAGTAGTAATTTTTTTTTTCAGTAGTAATCAATTAATATCTTGCTCATATGAACTTATCTCTTATAAATTTGTATTCCAAAATATAACATTAATATTTGTTTATTCCATTCTTTGACTACAGCCTCAAAAACTTGGTAACTTTCATAGTGTGATTTTTCTTTTAAATTTAACTAATTCAATTAAGAAACAACATTTTCTCGTTTGTTTTGTTAAATTTTGTCATAAATCCTTACAAAAATTAAGTTTCATACAGTTCTCTCAAAAAGTATTATGTGACCAAAATTGTCGCGTTTTGAAGGAATTCATAGTTTCTCAATTGCGATCACAGATTTATGATCAAATCATTTGAGACATGTTTAGTCATGTAATTTTTTTGAAATAATAGATTGTATGTTTTATTATGAAAAATTAAATTTTTATTCAAAATACGTATTTATAAAACGTAGTTGTGGTAGAATACAGTAGTAAATAAATATTATATTCGTTGCAAAAAAACGAAAATTCTAGTTACATCATTTTTAAAGTAAATCTGTAGGAATTAATTGACAAAAACAGAATAAATTATGCTATAATTTCATTTCAAAATCATTTTAAAATTAGCGTATTTAACGACATTTTTAATAAATTAATTAGTTCTTTAGCGAGAGAGCTTAGTATAGAATGTATAGAATGCTTTCCAGCACACTTCGATATAGATGAACTATTGATCAAGCATAATATAATTTGCTGAGGTTTTCTGTTTCTTAAAAAGTAACAGAAATTCTTAATTTAATTTCATAGAATTTGTTTCTGAAGGCTAAGAACTAGCAATTGCTGCATTTTAAAAATATATTTCATGAATATAGAGATAATTTTGATGGAGGTTAGTTCTATCAATTAAAATTTACTGTGTGTGATTCTGAATAAAGTTCTAATAAGTAATAAATCATTAAATTTTGATAGAATATTCAAATAAATATAATTTCGTGGTTTTGATTTCTTTACAATATTCGCCTGAAAGCTAAGCACATTAATATTTAGAAATATATACGTATTAGAATAATGTGTCATTTTTCGTTTAGCTAAAAGTGAGCATATTTACGATACAGTGTTTGACTTGCTTTGGAAATATAAATTAGTTTCAAACTCCTAATAGACGTAAAGGGAATTATCGTTGAGCCCAAAACAACTACAGAGACCTGAAAAAAATTTTAACAACATTTTTAGTTAACAGAACTTAGAACATAAATGCACTCTTCGTGCTCACAGAAATCAACCAACACTTGTGATGATGCAGTTAAAGTAACGCTCAAATTTAAATTAAAATGCAGACCAGTAGTCAAAGACTACACAATTAAATTTAAAGCGACGTTGGCTCAAAACTCTAACCGGCGTAACAGTTTAAATGTTGGCAACAAATAACGCAAAGCCGTATAATTACCAGCTTAACGAGATGGCAGAACTAAAATAAACTTGGCCATGAGAAGTAGAAACACGTTCTCTGTTGTAATAACTCGTTCATTTGAATAATAAATGGTACAACGTAGTTTTACATGCAATTTAAACCATTTAATTTTCTCCTTTTGCTTCTCAGTGAATCTAACTCATACGTAAGATTGTCTTATGTACTGATCTATTTTGTCTTTTAAAACACTTTCAAAATTAAAAGGATTTTCACACATATGAAGCCATTTTGTACCGAAAACAATAAGATGTACTGCTAACTATATATTGGACTGAATGTAGTATGTGGTAAAACAATGGAGGAGCCATCATTTGATGAAAGGAATTAAAAATGTGAAAAACAAGAGTTGTTGAGTTCCGAACTGTTGAGCAAAATTTAAGTAAATTATATGAAGTTCTGTTGTTGCGTTTCTGTGACTTATCTCTCTTGTCTTACAGTATCATCAGAACGAGCCCACGAAATTCGTCATGGCAAGGAGTGCAAGATTGCACCTATCGTTGGCAAGAGCCTTGAGCACCATGCAGGTGACAGTAAGATTTTGCTCAGTTCTGCTGCCAATTTCGATGAAGAGTACCCCGGTAGGACGGGTCCCAGGGTATCTTACCCCTCTTCTCCTACCACCAACCTCTTGAGAGGATTTTCGGCTCACTGCATATTTAAAGTACCCCATATCGCACAGACACTATACATTTACAAACATCCATGTCTTCTCCGATGTTCGAACCCGAACACTTCGGTACGGCAGTCAGAGTCACTACCACTATTCAGGTCGAGGGGCATGAAATGAACTTGTAAAACTCCTCGATTAATTTAAGTTCAAAGGACATCAACTTGCCGTAGATATAAGGCACTGATTTTGTTTTCTATACATGCATGGAAAGCACTTCATACTTCAAAGGAATAACTTTCGTTATCTTTAAAATATGCTTGGCATCCAAGATATGTGTCCGGAACTGCAGCCATTTTGCATTTCACACGAAATATATCATGTGAAGAAGTGATTAATGTTAGCATACTTACTGCTTTCTTTTAATAGTAAAAATTTCTTCTCTTTAACATTTTGATTACAGATACACAATTAATACTATGGAATCATTTTCTTGTATTATAAGCTAAGCAACATTTTACACGAAAACTCTTACTCGGTTAATAATAAAATAAATGCGTGATTACATGGAACATATGAATTGGAGCGCTTCCTCCCAAATTTTTAGCAAAATTTAAGTAAATCCCCAAAATATTTGCAGCCTGTTTTAAATCATACGGAAAGTGTAAGAAAATAATTTTATCTCAGAAAGTTGTTGAAAATATACTCCAACTTCTTATAAACTCACCACATTGTATGATGTTTGCTGAAATGTATGTGTAGAGCTGTTAGGGATATTGATGCTGGAGACGTGAAAAATGAGCATTGCTCTCGTCAGGACTCGAATCCTAGTCGAGCAGGCTTCTAGTTACACCACGAAGGCATGCGGGAAGGAGGGAGAGAATATCTTATGTACTCCCTCCTGTTAAAGGGGAACTGGGGATGAGGGAACCCATTTGTTGAGCACATTATGAACACCACATTATCTTCGGAAAGCTTTCTGTATTTCATTCAGAGGAATTGTTATAACTAGTCTGTATGTTTTCACCAAACACCACATGCTCTCAAAGAGAATATGGGATGCGCTTTACCACTATACAATTTCCTTCCTAAGACTTCCTAAGACAAATAACTGTTAATAATCATATGTTAATTTCCTTCGTGGTTGAGGGACTGATTTTTCTTAAGCTATTAAGTCAAGCGAATGCAATATCACAGATTTGATATCATCCAAAGGCAAATTATAATAAAATTTTAAATGTGGATCACCCGACACTTTTAGAGGTGATATTGTTTTCTATATTCATGGTGCCCTTCCTTCTGGCATTCGCTGTCCTACACTACTTTAAATCTATGGAATAATTTATTAGAGTAAAGTATTTGCATTTTATTATGCATGACTTGCTTAAAAACTTCATAACTGTCAGCCCAAATTTCACGTTTCAGATATCACTTCCATAATACTATCCTATCTTTCCACACTTCCATAATACTATTCTATCCTTCCAAAAGAAAAGAACTCTAAAAATCATTTCTTGAATAGTTTAATAGTGGGTGGCGATACATAAATGCACAATTGATGTTAAAGCCCGCTGCCGAGAGATTTAGAAGTTTAATCCATTTATTGTGCTCTCGCTTTAATTTTTCTCCAACTGTAAAAATTTCAGTGCCGTCAGTACAGTTTCTAAGGGGATTATCACCACCCTTTTATAGTGAAGAAATGGGAGTGAAAATTACGTACATTTTGAAATCTTGAGTGGCGCATATGATTTGATTTTCGACTGCCTCGAGATATATTTTCCTTGGGATTTCAGCAATTCTGACGATTGTGTCATAATATTTCAACTCTGTATTTGTCTTGCAAGAAGAGCAGAAAATATTATTTACTATGGATATGATTTTTATATAACTTTAATTTTTTTATGATAATATTTACTGATAATTTTTTAGGCAAAGATTGTTTTTTAATATGCTGCTGGTAAAGTATATTTTTGCAGTGTCACTACTGTTTTCAGTTACGTCAAAAAGAACAATGGAGATAAACTAAAACTGCTTTCTAAAGCAGTATTAAAATTATAGATTATTTGAATATACTTGTCGGCAAAAAGGTTTTCAGTGTATTGAAAGAAATAAAATGTTTGAGTACTGAAATCGGGGAAGTAGTTATTATCATTTCACAGAGAGTAAAAATCTGTGACATTATTACCAACGTTGAAAGATTTGATCTGCTTGGCATCTGTGGCGCAGAAATAATAAAGGAGCAAATGAAAACTGTTATTTTTCTGTGTTAAGATTTCGTTTTGTTGCTGTCTTAATGTCGTATAAGTACAGTATGAATATGTTAAATTTCTAAGCAGAGCAGACTCAAGGGGTTAGAAAATGCATCACAACATATATTTAACAACGGAAGTACTAAGATAATTAACATTGAATTTTGAGGACAAAATGTCTTTGCAATAAGAGCTATAAACATATTCAGTGTTGCAAGATTAAACTGGATTTCCCTGAGAGAAAGAATGTCTACTCCTCAAAAGTTATGTACTGAGTAATATAGCAACTCCTAAATTTCTTCAAAATTTTCCCACTTAATCTTCATTCTTCCCAAGAACATTGAAATTTGCAATGTTTACGTTAAATTTCCATATTATAGCAAAATATTTGAGAACGTAACTTTTCACAGTAACTCTGTAGACTTGCAAAAATGAAATGGTGATGAATTAAGCAAAGTATTGTAAGCATTCCTCTTTTAAACTAAGAAAACTACAAAATATTTCTGCGTACGTTCAGAGAAATTACTATTCACTTAAAAAATAATTCGCCATATTTTAATTTTCACACCATAAAATATAGCGGTTATCATTAATTAAGGAAAACTCACAAAAATGGCGATTACTCAAAATGTTACATGTAGAATTTAACAAAACTGACCAAATAATGCCTGGGTCAATTGTTGCTTGGAGGTCATTGTTAGAAATTGGCTATTCCAGATTTCTAATCTCAGTATCACAGCAAAATTTGCTCTCAAACGTGCCATTTTATATTCCTCGCAGATGACGTATTTCGCTTCCAGTGCTGCTAAATTGCATACTGCGTTCTATTCAGCAATTCTTACTTGACAGCATATTCAAATTTTGCACAGATTAGCTTATTTTTAAACAAGTTATAGCTATATATTTTATAATTACAGATTTTTGCGATTTTCCCTTTAATTTCTGGAAACCAGTTTATATACGATTTATATTGTAGTATAAAATTGAAGTTAGTTTGCAGGGTCCCAGATGGCAATCCACGGATAGATTGCAGCAGCACGAGTAGAGACTGCAAAATCTAGTTCCATATTGAGCGAGAAGTTGGCGTTATCCCCTGTCACGCTGCTCAATAGCTAAGATTAATATCTACCTTTCTACATAACGCAGTGAATTAAATCATCGAAATATTTCTTCAGCTAAAAACAAAGTGAAATACGCTATTACTGATAATCCAAGAGATCTTAGTTGTAATGTACTGCCGAAGCGAGAAGATGTGTTACTATGTTGCTGTTAGATTCGGATACAGAAAGATAATTCTAAACAGTATAAAGAAAAATTCACTGAAGTTTAAGGAAACTCCAGAAACTCTCTCAAACTCCAGAAAATTTGGGGTGAGGCGTCCGAGGTGTCCGAGTTTTACATCATGTAAGAATGATTGCTTGATAGAAAAGAGCATGAGAAAAAGCATTGACTACGAATTTTGTAATTGTGAGAAAGCATGGAAAGTTCCTGCGAAAGAACAGACTTTCCTATCTGGCCATACAAAGAATAGCCATTTTTTTCCGTTAATCTGCGAATTACTGAGCAGCTAAATAAAAAAATGAAAATAAACAAAAACAGCTACTTTTGGGAAAGCGCGAATTGCCAAATTTTAAGAAAGCAAAACGGATACGTTTCATTTGAAGACGAAAACAAAGTCGCAGAAAAGTATTTTAAAAATCCCCAATCCCATGGCAGAAAATAAAGCCATGTAAGTAGCCGGTTTGGGGCCTTCAATTTCATCCGCGCCGC
>KK122427.1:444750-467366 GCA_000611955.2 Stegodyphus mimosarum
GCCGCCTCGCATCAACTACAATACGCCATTTGCAGAGGGCGAACAATAAGAAAGTAATGGAAGGTAAAAAAGAAATTAAGAAATGCGTCGATTCACTAGTTGTCTTAGATCGATGCAAAGATTCAAGGGAGTGAAGAAAACTGCTTCGAAATCTGCAGAACCAAGTAGATAAAGTAGAAATCAAGCTTCAGGATCTGTATTTGGGCAGAAGAAAGGAAAAGGCATTGGCCATGGAGGACACGAAAGATGGTAGTTATTATAAAAGATATAAAGCGAAAGAACATATATCGATTATTCTAGAACCAGGGAGTACTTTGGGCACTTTTTTACAGGAAATCCTTCAGCGTCTAGGATCAAGGAAGTTATTTTAATTTTTCTGAATGTGAAAACAGTAATATATATATACACTGTTCGACATTGAAAATGCAACAGCAAGAAGGAGTGGTCAGAAATTTATGCAAATTTTAGAGTAGGCGCACGTCACTGAGTTATGCGAATAATGTGAAATGCGCAGCTCTTCAACGCACGTGAAGTACGATATAAGGGAAGGAACGTGCAGAATGGGCAATATTAGTGTCGTTACTTCTGCCAGACGAATTATCGAAGAAAGTTGGTTTTTGTCCCGGAGGATACATGTAATAAGCGGATAAGCGACGGAGGACGTGGGCACCACCCCTCTACCATTATGGTTAATTGGTATGGAGGATACATGCAATAGGAGAGAAAGTCAGGCCGCCGTCAAAGAAAGCACTTCCAGCAGATAGGCGATTTTACGAGAGGGATGGTGATCGGACTGAGAAGGGCGGGTTGTTCCTTACGTCAAATCGCAGCTGATACCCACATGGATGCGAGCACGGTGCATCGGCTATAGCGAACATGGTTGGAACAAGGGAATGTGGGAAGAAGGAGGGGTGCAGGTGCAGCCAGAGTGACGTCAGCACGTGTGAATTGACGCATCCGCCGACAAGCTGTGGCGGTCCCGCAAGTCACTTGTATCGCAATTCTGCAGCATGTGCAAGGTACCCTGGATATTCCCGTACCGACGAGAACTGTTTCGCGTCGATTGGTTGAACGTGGCCTGCACTTACGGCGTCCGTTAAGAAGACTGCCATTGACCCGACAGCATAGACGCCAACGTTTAGATTGGTGCCGGACTGGAGCGATGTGGATGACAGAATGGCAAAATGTCGTGTTCTCAGATGAGTCACGCTTCTGTTTATCCAGTGACAGTCGCCGCATACGTGTGTGGCGTCGACGTGGAGACAGATCTAATCCGGCAGTAACTGTTGAACGCCCCCCGTGACAACGTAGCATAATTGTTTGGGGCACTATTGCCTACGATTCCAGGTCACCTCTAGTTCGTATTCAGGACACTATGACGGCCCAACGATACTTGGATAATGTACTGCGGCCGGTGGTAATCCTCTACCTTCAGGGGCTGCCTACAGCAGGCTATCGCCCGACCACACAGTGCTTTCATCTGCCAACATGCTCTGCAAAGTATACAGATGCATCCCTGGCCACCGTATTCTCCTGACCTGTCACCACGAACATGTGTGGGATGTGATTGGACGCCGTTTGCAGAGTCTGCCTTGTTCAGAAGACGAACTGTGGCAAGTGGTTGAAACGGAATGGAGAGCCATTCCTTACGACACGATCAGCACTCTTATTGACTCTATGCCTAGACGTGTTTCTTCGTGCTTTGCTGTCCGCCGTGGTTCTACATCCTACTGAGCCGACGAAGTTCTCGCTCTGTATTCTCACTATCATTTTGAAATAAAGATTACTTATTGCTGCTTGCTGTCTCTGTCGTTTTTTCAAATTTCATCACTTTCTGACCACTTCTTCTTGGTGTTGCATTTTCAATGTCGAGATATATATATATATATCCACTATATATATATAGTGGATGGATACGACGGAACGGCGATGAATACAGGAATCTTGATTCGGAATTCAAAGATATCATTTGTTTGCAAGGAAAAAACTGAAAATCTTTGCAGCGCATCATATGCCAACGAGCTAACATTAAGGAGCGTTATGAATCATCTGGATGGATCGACAGTGAGTTCTCGTGCGTTTTATGGGCCGAGAAGTAAGACCGTGGTCAATTCTGAGTACCCCAAAGTTCTTGATTTCATCCACTAAATCAATTCAACCATTAAGTAACTTGCGAAGTACTCTTTTGTTCTTTCAATACCTCAGTGACAATCTGAAGGTCTTCGTGGATGCTTCCATTCAGCGAAATCGTTGTGCAGGACGTCCAGAGAATTTGCCGTAGCTGTTCTCGCAGACAAACGGAAACACATTTGAGAGTTAGAAGCGCGAAGAATTCTTTCTGTGAGGTCTCGGTTAAAGGAGCCACCCCTATACGCAAAATTGAGATTGTAGTAATCACTGTCAATATGCAACACTATATCGACCTCATCGATTGGCAGCATTGTGAAAGGTCAGAGCCACTTCTTATATCGAGCGATGATTTGAAGAATTGTATCTAGGAAAGGCCCCCACTTTTCTTATGTACTTTCAACTTAAGATATACTATCCCGCTGATTAGCGTGGGATATATAATACCCTTGGATAATAAGTATTGCTTATTATTTTGTAGTAAAATTGTCAAATGTATTAAAAATATTTGAATGTCTGCAATTATGAATTATTAGAGCCAAATATAAATTAAATTGTACTTGTGATGTGTTCGCAGTAATCAAATGATAAATATAGACAGCTTAATTACTTACATTATTACATAGTGCCAGAATAACTACGCTCACATATGAATTAATTTTTATTTTGCAGTTGTGATTGTAGAAACTGGTACTCATCATAAGATTAAAAAAAGGCTGCCAGCTAATCACACAGCACACAAGGAGGTTTTTGCAAGCTCCTCGCTCTAATCGTAATGCAGGAAACAAATGGCCATCTGTATGTATCGCCATGAATAACGACCTTTCTGGCACTTGATGAAGGGAATTTCGACTAGAATTTAACATAATTGAATAATGCCCATACATTAGTTTTGCTGGATTGCTGTTCTAGTCAAGTGAAAGTCAGTCTTTACCTTCGTGTCTCAACATAGAGAAAAAGTAGCGGAGAAACCTGCTTGCCTCTTTCTTCAAGAATCCTGGAATGATTACCGTTCATGGTAAAGTTTTTAATAGAAGACTGTAGTTTCATAAAAGTATAAATAATATCAACTTGCAGACATCTTACAACTTCTTTCAATGAAAAAAGAATAGGAAAAATGGAAGAACTTTCTTCTGAGACTGCTGGGTACAAGCAAAAAAAAGAGGTTTAACAATCGAAGTAAAAATGTTAACTTGCTTTCACATATGTATTTTGGTTTTTTAAGAAATGGATACTGCGCCTTTCGCATGGACTCTGAATACAAAGAATGTGAAGGCCAAAATAAAAAAAGGAGTAATAATTTAAGGATTAATTTTTATTATTCTAATAATTTACAGGTAGGGAATACTAAAGTTTATTAAATTATTTTTAGAACTTGAAGGAATTCTAGAAAAATTATAGAAATTAAATGAGTAGGCCTATAGCGAAGTTAGTAAAATGCGAAATAGTTCCTACCAATTAACTTCGTAGAGTCATTAGGATTTTTGAAGCAGAAAACATGAAAAATGTGCAATGTCCTCGACGAGACTAGAACCTGGAGCTCTCGAGTACGCATCGAGTATGCTGCCGTTAACACCACGAAGGCATGATGGAAGAATACCTTAAAAATACTCAGATTCTAAGCAGCGTGAGAAATTATTAAAGCAAGAAGAGATCAATAACTTTCAGATGCATCAAACTATGTTTTATGAGATGGCGTAAACACATTGAACGTGCAGTCATATATGCCAAGCAAATAGAAAACATGAAATCAATTCTCGAACCCACAAAAGAAGAAATGTTGGATGAAATGAAAAAGTGAAAAAGCTGAAAATACCAAAATTAAACAGATGAACGCGTAAAGAGGGTGTATGTATAATGAAATACGATACTTTAACGTGCGGAAATTCTAAGAAAAATAAAAAAGGAACAAAAAAAGTCTCTAGGTGAAGTTGAAAAATAAGGCGCAAAAATACCAAATAAATTTGAAATTAAATGATATGACAAGTTGAGAGTCTCCGAATGCAGACTATTTTTCTGAATATGTTTGTCAGACTTATGGATCCTTTTATCTTATCTCAATTTAATATGGAATTGGTAAAGGAGGCTAATTTTCTCTTCAAATGGATAAACTTTCGTTCGGTGCGATTAAAAATCTGTGAAAAGAGGCTGTAAACAGCAGTGTGAATAACTGGTGTGAACAAATACTGTGGAAAAAATATAAACTCTGATATTTATTAGAATATAAATATAAAATATATTTCACAGTATTATATAATATAAAATATTTCACAGTTCACATTCAAATGCTGTGAAATATATTTATATTATACTATAACTATAAACTGTGATTCAAATACTGTGAAAAAAAAACAAATGCTGTGAAGCAGTCTTATAAACAACAGCTTTTTTATGCGTACAACTTCCTGTAAAAAAGCGTCTCAAAGAAGGTAACAAAATGACTCCAGAAAGATGTGATGAATCACAATTTTAAGTAGAAATGCGTATAGAGCAAAAAATAATCTGTTATATTATTGCTTGAGTCTTTGATGTGATTAAATTTAGATTCGAAAGTGAGCTTGCACTATTTCGCGAATTCATTTTGAGAACATTATTACCGAAGCTTTGCGAAGGATAATGCAACAGAAATAGAAATCTTACTGTTTTTCAGTAAGCATATAGGCTTAAGACAAAATTAGCAATTTTACTCTTGGAGTAACATTAAAGTTAAAAGCGTCAGATAAAAGAACATGCTTCAGTCTAACATTGAAGCAAAAAATAAATTTTAAGTTTGCCATTCAACTAGTGAGACAAACACATACTTCTTCCATAACAGAAAGTTAAAAGAATTTTGAAAGATTTAATTAATGATGATACAAGAAACTCGCGTTGATTATTTCAGACTTCGTGAGGTAAAACAGACATGGAATTCAAAGGGATGGCAAAAAATATTATTTTGCAAGCCACAATAAATCAATTCCAGAATGTGAATCTTGTTTCAAATTTTTTATGGCTTCTCCTAAATTTCAAGAATTATTTTAAAGTTTTCCACCCAAGACTAGATATAGCTGATTTTTTGATTTTCTGCTTACAGCCACTTTAGTACTTATGTTTCATTAACACTTAATACTTTATCTGTTTTATGTATTTTCGAAGTAAAGTATGCTGGAATTCCTCTCTGCCTTAGTAGTCATATTTAAATTTTTATGTATTTTTTACTGTTTATAAAACACTTGAAGGTTTAATACTGTGATATTCGCACAGCTGTTTCGTTTAGATTAAAAAAGAAAAGAAATTAAGGCTGAAAACAGAAGTTAAAATTTTCTAAGAATTGTAGAGAAATATTAAAAGAAGAGATAATTTTTGTTCAAAGTGGTAATAAGTTGCAGTAATTCAAACATTTATAAGGAATGATTTGATTTGATTATTACTAATTTAATTCTTACTTATTTTGCAAACGTGTGCCCCATCAGAGCATCAACAGACTAAATTAACAATGCAGGCTTATCACCAGAAATATTTAGTATAATACTATTTATTATACTACATTTTATTTAGGTGAAACACGCAAATTGTAAACCTACTGCTATAAAACGTTAGTAAGAAAATCAAATGGAAACAAAATGTATATATCACAGAAATATAGAAACTCTGTGTCTGAAATAAAGATGATACTAAGAAATTTTGAATAGAGATATTAATTGAATAATATTTATTCAATTAAGTAAATCGTATATGGAATAAATTTCAAAACTCAAAATTAATATTGGTGTTAATGTAATTATAAATGTTAACTACAAGTTCCATTCAATCAGTTGCCAAAAGTTAAAGAATTACTTGTATTTTTATGCATAAAAGTTTTGTATTATATTAACCACTTTCAAAGTTTTCAAACTAAGCTTTTAAAGTTTTAAAAGTTAATTTAATTTTAACTTGTATTAATGTATTTTTGTAATCTGAAACACTATTTTTAGTTTTGGTTATTGTATATTAGGTTTGGTTATTGTACGCTACGCTATTTTCTTAAATTTAAATACGTATATAACATTTATTTTAATTTGAAATCATTAGAAGAAGAGTTTGCTTGCTATCGTAAAGATTATAAAAGCTAAGACAATAGCCCAAATTCATCATGGGGACATTCATAATTTGCCGTAGTCATTATCATTATTCAGTAATTGCTTTATCATCTTGCTAACAAAGTAGATTAAGGATATGAGTTTATTGATTTGAGATGTATTTTTCCCCCACCAGTAATTCTTTTGCTATATGGACTTGAATTTCAGTCCAAGCTTGTAGACCTGCTAATCTAAAGCATTTTATCTATGTAAGTTTCCCTCTTTATGCTTAAGATCTTTAAATCGACGAGGAACAAATGACAGTTTTATGTTTGGTATGTAAATATATAAAAATCTTAAACCAATATTAGATAAGTGCATTTCACATGTGTCTGAGAGCTTGCTTGCTGTAATAAAAACGAAAGAAAAGTAAAAAATTAAAAAAAAATACCATTTTGTACCATGGAAATATCTTTTATTAGCTTTCCTGTAAACTAAGTCAATATAAAGTCCAAGAAGTGGCATATGGGTAAACCCACATAAAGCAAACTCCCAATTTACTTAAATCTCAACCCATAAAAACGAACTCTAAGCATTTTGCGGATGGATCGTCCCACTTTGGACATTAAATTCAAGACTTCCAAATGTGCTCATAAATTTAAAGTTTCATTTTGAAGGAATTATAGTCTGCCATCCCTAAAGAAAGACTTCTATTGGGCAGTAGTCTTCTGTGATCGATAAAAATAGCAGGCGTTGCTGCAGAGGATCGTTCTGGCGAATGAAGTAAAATGATAACATTATTGCATAGTTACATATTGTTACTAACTGACATAATCCAAAAGATCAGTGATATAATGAAATATAAAATACACTGTTAGAGCATTTTTCGGTTAATTGGTAATGAAACAGTCAAATTTGTCACTTTCATCTAGTTTCAAATATCTTTTATCTTATGGACGATTAAATCTGTTTAATATATTATTTTGACCGTTTTCTTAGAACAATATAATAAAAATCATTATTATTTTTATTTTAATATTTCTGTTTCGTCTTATGTAATCCTGAATTCTACACTGAGAAATTTAGGTCAACAACCAATTCCGTAATTACTTGCCTGGTTATGCTGTTTCATTTCATATTAATCTCTTAAGCACTAGTATCTTTCTTTGAACCATGGAATAAATTTTTAAATTAATATTTAATAAGGAATTCCCATTTTATACATGGCAGTATTAAAAATAGTACCATTACAGGTCTTGTGAAAAAAGTTTCTCGTGAAAAAAGTAAACAGCTTTCGTTGAATACTCCAATTAGATTAATACGTACTAAATATAGCATCTTTTATTGATTTAAGTTTATATTAGTTTAGGTTAGATTTTTTATTAAAATTTTGTGTAATTTTTTAATAATTAATATGATATAAAATTACAAATAACAAACAGAAGTATACCTTTTCCTCAAAATTAAATTAAACTAGAACTAAAAATTCATTTTTTATTAATATTATTCATTTTAAGCACACAAAATTTAGGAAAAGGACATCCAGAATACTTTGGCAAAAAGAAATCTCTAATTACAAGATTTAATCTAACAAGAATTTTTTTTATTTTTAAACACATATGATAATAGTAAATGTTCACTCAAAAATAACCGTACATGTCAGTTGAAACAAAATATCCTTCACCAGATTTTAAATGACGCAAACTAAGAATGTAGCATAAGCTGTGTAGCAATATACCGTAAAATCATTGTCCCCTCCCTTTTTTTTTTTTTTTTGAAACAGAAGAGGTGAAAAATGTTCAGTGCCCTTGTCAAGACTCGAACCCTAAATATACGCATATTACAGCAGTTGCTGTAATATGCATCGCATGTACTTCTAATTTTACAGCGAAGCTATGTGGAAAGGAGGGAGAAATTACCTTATGATACTTCTCAGAAAATTAAGAGATAGTGTTTCATGCTGCCTCACTCACAATTACTGCAATTACCGCATAAAAGCTATTTAAGCTCGATCTACGGGGAAAGGTGGGTGCATATTATATCCTAATTTTGAATTTTTTTTATTTTAAATAACAGCAGAAAGATTTTTTAATTTAAATTTTCAATAACAACACAAAGATTATAAATGTTTGTAGTAGTTTTATGTGGTTATGAAACAACATTATTCATTTAGGCTTTGATGCAATGTGTAATATTGACAATACATGCTGAGCAAACCTTGAAAATGTCTTCTAAAGGCGCTTCTTTTTCTTAGACGCATTGTTCGATGTGATTCGGCAAAGCTTCCAAGACGCATCCAGCATACCCTCTGGAATATTATATCCTTCACTGTTGATGACAGTCAATTGTCAGCAAACAATGTTCAAAGATTCTTTTTCAAGTAACCCCAGAGGAAGTAGTTCGGAGCTCTCAATATAATGAGCTGGATGGCAACGTCAAATTGCCAAAGCGGAAAACTGAGCTATTTGGAAATGATTATCGGAGTACAAGTCATACTTGCGTTTGCCAATGTGGCGGCGTCCTTTTAAAACCACATTGTACCCACCGACTTTCTTGTTCACAGTTGAGCGTGTTGCTTGTTTGAATGAAGATGTATACTTTTGCAATTCCAAGTTGCATGACATAACGGTATATACTGAAAGGCTGATTCCTAGTTCCCAACATATGTAAGTTTGCCACACATGCACAGATGGATTCTGGAAAGATTGCTAACTTAAATAAGTAGATACAGTATGCCTAACACTGTATATTCACGACTTAGTTTAAGTTGTAGAGACATTAGGATTTTTGGAAGCAGGAGAAATGAAGAATGAGCAATGTCCTCGCCGAGATTCGAACCAAGGACCTCTCGAATACAAGCCGAGCGTGTTGACCAGTATACCACGAAGGCATGCGAGGAGGGCGGGAGAAATACCTTATAAAGTATTACATAATTATATCAGTTCTAGATGTTTAGCCTTTATTATCTAAATAGTAAGAACAGTTTATTGCTGTTGGTTCAGGACGATTCTCACAGGCATTTGAGGACAAGAGCATTCGTAGTATCACACTTAAATATAAATAAATACGAAATCTTCCCATTCCATTCAAAAGAAACAACATTCTTTCAAATTGTTTAATCTGGGTATTGAAAATTATTCATCGAACTACATAGCTTAAATCTTCTATATAGGATTGTTTACTGTTCTACAGTTGAAGGAAAGAAATATATTGCATCAGTTAATCAGCGTCAATTTCATGCTGCTTAAATAATGTATTTACAATTCAGAGAACCTAAAATGCTGTCTATTTTCACAAGGACTAGCCGTTTCATTAATTTTAGATATAGGAGTAAATGAAAAATTTCAACTTCATTGTGTATTTCTGCGCATTCGTTTAACTCTAAAATGCGTAAAGCAAATCGTTAAGTCTTTTGTGCATTTGGGACATTAGAGGCATTCGAGCAAGACGCAACCATTTTAAGTTTCTTTAAATTTTTTCACTGTTACTCTTCGCTATTGTTTTCTACGAAGAAGAAAGTTTTACTTCATTTATTTTTGTGAAAGAAATCACTATAATTGAAGCTTAACAAACAAATATTTTATGAACAACTTAAATATGGATCTGATCTTTAACTACAAAGGAAAAAATCGAGTCTCCGAGTCCTATAAATATGTGCTATAGTTATAAAAATATATGCTCTTCTTCAGAAGATTATGTTTGAGCAGAAATAAAATAACGGATATTTTCCTTCATAAGGTAACACACGTGAAATATTTTTCTATGAAAGGACACAGCTAGCACGTAAACATAATTGTGTCATCAGCCCATTTCGACTTAAAATAAAAATTTTCTACACTTAAGAAATATATCGGTGAGGTTAATTATTGTTAACATAGAATGAAGTAGGGTGAAAAATTTTTTTAAAAATTATCGACAATATGTACTTTGGAAACAAAAATACTCTTATAAAGGATAAGTATTTAATTTAATGATAATTAGTAAGACAATACCGACGCCTGCAGAAAAGTGTTAAGGGTAAACATTCCTATGACGGAAAGATGGAAAAAATATTTGCTGAATTTTATCTTTCATTTTCCCTTTACTTAAAAAGAAATTCTGACTATTTGTTATTGTTGTGATATTTGAGCATCAAACTTACTTATCCAAAGAGAATAGCTTTTACATTTCTTTAAAATTTAGAGGTGGGATGAATCCTAATTTCTCTGGAATCCGATTTCAAAGGCTCTCGAATCTTAAATCTTTTGAATTTATTCTATTTTCCGTATAAGACCGAGAAGAAAAAAAGGGAAATACTTTTCTCAAAAGTGTTTAATTAAATCAAAATCTGAAACCTGCATTTATTAAAATTCTTGAATGCTCAGGTTCGCTTCTCAATGTAATTTGGAAATAATATTTGAAAAACAATTAATTTTCATTATATTTTCCCATTATCGTTTAAATAAGAGAACGTACAAATGGGAAGGCTTACTTTGATAGTTAATACATGGAGAAGAAACTCAAATAAAAATGCAGTGCTAAACGCTGTCCAGAAAATGAGAGTAAAATGGGGCATTTATGGCTATTACAAGATGATATTTGTGTTCTAGATCCATGGAAATTATAAAAACTGCACTCTTCTTTTATTTAACTCTTCTTTTGTACGTCAATAAAACAAATACTCCCAAAGTTTTGAGTTTAAATGCTTCTAATTCAGGAGCTCAGCAGTGATAGGTATTTGTATCAAGTTTTAAAGATTTGAACGATGAAACATACGCAAAGACTGGAGTTTTTGAACTTCGATTTGTTTTCAAAATTTGTGAGATTCGAATGCCCTATTTCTAATTAATCTTATTCCTTCCTTTTTTAGTAAAACAGCATTAAGACTTGAAATACTCGCTAGAATTAAAGAGCTTTTCCAACTGTGCAAGTAAATCAACTGCTGATGATTCTTAAACGCTATTTCTTAGTGGCTGTTGTGATCATGCCTTTTGCAGATAATAAACTTCATGCTTTTGCAACCAAGTTTATGAACAGAACAATAGTAGACTGACATATATCACTAATGGATGGTAATGAAAATTTTATTATGTCTGATCTGTTTGAGAATTATCCTTCCAAACTTTTATTAGATAGGTGAAATAACGTTTTTCTCTCGTAAAAATTATAAACTTCAGAAATTACAGACCATTTATATTGAAATTCAATCAGTAACTGTTATTAAACATTCTTTATTCATCAGTAAACAGAGGAAAGGATTACACGATTGATCTTTTAATTAAAAATATCAATAAAAATAAGAAATGAGACATTAAATAACAGTAAAATTTAATCAACCGTGATATTAAAACATATCAAATAAAGATAACAGAAATCACAGATTGTAAAGGAGATGTCTTGTATTAAATCCTGCAGTATCTAACTACTACTATATTTAATTTCTGACTTACGACTCTGCACCTTCAGGAAATAATTGAATTAGTTGATTATGAATAATATGATTAAATTAGGAGAGAACCCAACAGATATTTTTACTGATTCAAATGTTTCCCTGTAAAGATATTAAACCTATATGCATCAACAGGAAACTGCAAAATTTATGCTTTCCAAAGCGGCCAATTAAAGACTGCTATATGCTTAAAAGTCTCACTTCTCGGGTAACAGAACGAGATCAATAATTTAAATATTGCCTTAAACTAGTCGTTAAATTAATAATGCTACCATATGACGTTTCCCTGAGATTAAGAGGAACTTAGAAATGTAAAATAATATTTCGGGTTGATATTAAACTCTGTCGTATTTTCCCCTAATATTTCTTGCTACAAAAGCATCGTTAATCAGAAACATGAAATCACTAGTATAAAACTACGCATAAAACATATAATATTAAAAAAATCAACTAAAACTGGGTATTTTAAACCTAGCGCAAGAATTTGTCAAAGATACCTGATATTCAGGAAAGCGAGTATGAATTTCTCTTAACATGAAATAATTTTTGCTAGCTCCTGAATTAAACGGATGTTTTTAAACGGAGCTCCACAAAAATTTTGAGCTACTTTGATCAAACCGAAAAGGTAGAACGTACATATAACCAATGGTATTCCGCACTTACTGTAATGTGTTTCTTTTGACATGAAAAACAACATCTCAAATTATTAACATTTTAAAAATAACTATTCTTTTATTCCATTTTTTTCAGATTTATGAAAAAAACGTAAATTTCAAATGAAAGATCCATCACTCCCTGAAACGTATATTCTAAAGTAAATGAGGATCAGTACTTTTTAGCTTAAAGAGACGTCACTTAATTCCAGAGATAAACGTTGGCGAAAAACCTAACTAAGTGGCGGCAATACTGAAATCCTGAAATCAGCTGAGTTGGCTTCCGTCTTGCACTTCAGAGTATTATTACATTACCATCTTAGCAGTTTCAGACCCTTTAAGATATTAATAGCACTGTGTTTTTTAGGAAGCCGGAGCTCTATCCATCATGCGTAATACATACATATTTACTAATACATAAGACAAATTTAAAATATAAATCTAAATATGTGATATAATTACATAATACATAGAACATTCTTCAGTAAATGCTAAAACATTCCTGAATAAGTACTAAAACATAACTGAGATATTAAAATATTATACAAAAATGATTACATCTAATGAAACTAATTGCATGCGTCCAATACCTGTACTTTATACATATACATTTACCAATACTTGATAGACCAATAACGTGTACAATATTATTATAGAAATGCATTATACAGCAGGTACAAGTACAATTTTTATCAATCTAACTTCTTTTGCAAAAAAGACGTTTTGTGTTAAAACCCAGCAGTGTTGAACCACTAGTAGGTTTAATTTCAGACTAAAACCTGATTCAAATACTGATACATTACATACATGCAAATTTACCTCACAGTATGTAGTACTTTATCCAGCCACATATACTTTATAACATTATTGCATACAGTACAAAAAAAAACATTATACAAACATGTTATACCAGTACATTATATAGCTACCAATATTTAATACAATTGCAAGTACATTATAACTAGTATATATACGGATAAATGACAGAAGTGCATTATTTAACAAATACAGCTATGATGTTTATTACCCAATTGTTGATTAAATACCCATACATTACTGGATAACTGCATCTGGATAATTGGCGGCAATACTAAAGATGTATGAAGTTTCATAAAAAATTATCTTGTAATAACACTAATGCGTCATGCAGTATATGTAATACATGCAGTATAATAATATATGTAATGCTTAATGTGCGAAATGCCGAAACTTTGCGCGACGCCGAATCTTTGAAATTCTTCAATTTTTTAAAACAAAAACAGTACGCTGTATACATGGAACGAACTGGCGTGTATTTCGCTTAAAAACAGATCACAGAACTGCACAAATTCAACATCGCGCACAGGCTCGCTATTTCGCATACTAAACATTGCCAGCTATTCTCTACTGCACAGGCTCAAACAAATTGCCACATTTGATGTTTTGGTCCATACTTGTCGTCTGACACTCTGTAGAGACATTAGGTTATTTTGGAGCAGGAGACATGAAAAATAAGCAACGCCTTCGGCGGGAATCGAACCACGGATCTCTGAAATACCGGCTCAGTGTGCTGACCATTACACCACGAAGGCACGCTAAGAATGTGGGAGATATACCTTATATACTCCCCTTTTTAAAGGGCGACTAGGGTTTTAGGGGACCTAGTCGCCAAATCCTGGGTGTGGAGAGTCATCATCCACAACCCTTTTAGTTCGGGCGCCAGTGTAGAGGCATCAGGTTTTTACGAAGCAGGAGACATGAAAAATATGCAATTCCTTCGCCGGGAATCGAACCACGGATCTCTGAAATACCGGCTCAGTGTGCTGACCATTACACCACGAAGGCACGCTAAGAATGTGGGAGATATACCTTATAACTCCTTTAACTGAAAAGCGCCTTAAGATATTAAAAATTAGATTCTTACATTGATAAAAAATATATTGATCCTTAACAGCTTGTTGCATTCTACTTAGACTCTTTACCAGTATGGAACTAAATAAACTTTGCCAAATAATCAGTCTTCATGCAAAATCATTATGACTATTCAGAGAGCACCCAAACTATTTCAGAGCTAACAAATGAGCCAACTTGAGTTTTAATTCCTCAGTCTATGTATTAACTATTTTACACCAATTTTTCCCTTTCTGGCGAGGGTTGAGAAGGAGCGAGAAAACAAAAGGAAAATACTAAAGTTAAAATAAAAACTGGTTATGTAATTGCAAGCCTTACACAAATTAACAGTTCATCTTGGCGAAACTTCCAGATTTTTAGCATCAGTGGCAGCCGTGAAATCAGAGAGGTCAGCAGTTTCAGAATTGGGCTAAGATTATTGAATTTAAGTTTTACAGTAGTTTAGCAGAATCAGTTATTTGTAGATAACATTCTATGCTATAATGATCTTTTAAATGCAGAACATCTTCGCTGGAACATTTCTTGTTGTTACTGACGGTGTGTAATATCTCAATTGTCAGACAGTAACATCAGAACAAGCATCGTGGCAAGGAGAGCAAAACTTCACCTGTCGTTGGCAAGAACCTTGAACACCATACAGGTGACATTAAGACTTTACACAGTTCCGCCACCATTAGTGATGAAAAGAACCCCAGGGCGACGGGTTCGAGGGTCTCCCACCACTCTTCCCCTAAAATCAATCTCTCGAGAGGACATTCGGCTCGCCGCATAATTAGAGTGTCCTCATGCGGCACAGACGCTCTACATTTACAATCATCCATGCCTTCTCTGGGATTCGAACCTTAGCTTTTAGGTGCGGCAGTCAGCGTTGCTAACCGCTCTCCCAGTTGGGATGTGGACATTCTTTATTTTAATTAAAGCAACAGATATGGAACCCCACTAGTAACCAAGAGTTTAAGACTGCTGAAAACTGATAATTCGAACGAAGTTCGTGCTAAGATAAACGGGCTGGCTTCATGGTCGTTTTTTACGGTTTCCCCCATCTTTAACGTGAATACGAACCAGTTTCCCTTAGAAAGATTTTTCCCAAAGGCATCTCTGCCCCCATTTTATTACCTTGGTGTGTTTTGATATACCCAAATAACCTAACCAAGAGCTCTGTTGTTATGCGATTCCTTCTTAGTAACATATCCTTTTTAATGCAGCCTACCAGTGGCAGACTGGGTAAAAGTGCTGAACATTAAGAGATCGATCCGGATTCGAATTCCTCTAAAAGAGACTGGATGGGGTCCTGGCTGCATGGGAGTTTATGTGTTCTTTACCCTGTGTAATGTGAATACGAGATAATCTGCTTTTAACTGTCCTTAATAAAACACCACTCATACCGCAGAGTCCTCTCGTGCTTTGCTTTAAACTGATATCATCATTTTTAATGCATGTTGTCTAAGTTCCATAAGTTATCAATAGTTCGTTTTTTAACAGAAATATTTTTTAAAGTGAAGTTAAAATATTTCATATGAAACTTTCAGATGCTAATGAAAGGGATGCTGAGAACATTTTATTACCTTATTTTAAATTGCCTATAATGAGCTTTCCTTTCTAAGGTAAAGAAAAGAAGTAATTAAACTTAACATGCTAGTGGCTATAAATTTGTAATTATACAGTGACAGTGCTTGAGTTTTTCAACGACAGTATATATACAGGGTGTCTCATAAATTTGGATAATTTTAACCCTTTGAAGGCCAAAACGCCTGAGACTACCCTTCATTCAAACACCTATAATCACTCGAAACGGCCGAAATTCTCTTCCCTCCCCTAAGGTTTGCAGTAGCAGGTGCAGTTTCCGCAAATGCGTTCCATCAGTTTATTGCAAACAACTTGACTTAAAAGTGTAATGGAAGCTTCTATGTTAGGAAGTGGAACGGATGTAATTTGAAATCTTCACACCTCTTTGTGCGTTAATGCTCGGGGAGGGGAGGAAACGGACGGGACGAGTGATAGAGTGCGGTGTAAGTATAAAGACTTATCAGAGATGGATTATTTTTTTGAAGATCAATTTTAGTTCTAATTGTTTTGGCTGCTGACATTATTACTATCACACTTCACATGAATAGAATAAAAAAATATTGATAATACAGTAATTATTTGTTTGGATTTGTCAGTATATTACAATACTATTATTACCATAGCTGTCTGTCACGAGCTCTCAGTTTTACATCCTTCGAAGTATTTAAATTTTCGCACATTATGGTGATATTAATGATACGATGGCACCTGTTGGTAAAAATTTAAATTAAAATGAATTTTATTTCATCCCCTCCCAAAGTCTGTCACTATAATAATTCTTGATCTGTAAACCACACTCTAACACATCAGTTTGTTGATTTTAAATATTTTTAAAAGGTATCCAAATTTATTGGGTACTTTATACTGATGAATTCTAAAGATATGGTTACTGAAGAAATGGGTATAGCTATATGATGCTGTATTCTTATGCTTCTGCATTAATACTCTTCATGCGCTTCCTTTAAATTATGCTGCTTGGTAATATATAATCGAAAATAATCTGGATTCAAAAATGAACACAAGCTTGTGTAGGATATAAATACACCCTGACGGGGAAAAATGTAAAAATCTAAAAGCTTACATATTTTACATTACGCCCAAAGGGGTGTTTTTTTAACGTTTTGTGTGCTACCTTTATTTATTAAATAACATGTTCTTCACTCTTAAACCATAGAATACAGTTCAAAAGTATTATTGCAAAATAATTTTAAAATGAGCATATCTTTAGAATTTCCGATCAAAGTCTTGCGCGCTGGAGGTAAAAATATCTTTTTATTCGTACAGTGTTGCTATTGCTCGCTTTGAAATAGTTGAGTTTGTTAATCAAAAATTCATTAAAGTTTTGCAAAATATGAACTAGATAACAGAACAAATTCCAAACTTAGGATTCGAGTGGAGGGCTGTGCTATTCAAAATTTGATGTCTCTAGGTACCGTTGTTTTTTCGCGATGCGAGAAACATACATACATTCAAGAAGATTCTTCGCTATTTAATTTCTTTAAATAAAATGCAGGGTGCTACTATTTGGTGACAATAATTTGAAAAATGGAAATTCGTTTTATAGTGGATGACGCAAAATCCCAAAACGAAATTATTAGCCCTTCTGGGTTAATTGCCCCTTTGGGATAGTAAAAAAAAATGGTTGTAATGAAAGGTATATTCTTCCAAGAAAATAATTACAGTGAGAGGAAGGCAAGATCATTTTATTTTCATCGAATGGTGGCAACCAGCTTAAAAAGAAATTGTCGTAGATTTGTAGGCTTGAAATATTTATATCGTAGTTAGATTTGTTTATTTTTGAGGAAAGGATCGCGACATTACTTAGCAAAACACTACAGAACAAAAAGTATTTATTTTCTAACTATTTATTTATTTATACTTACATCAATTGTTCCACATTTCTAAAACTTTTTTAAATCTCGAGCTGAATGTTGAGATTAGAAAAAGGTACACTGCGAAACAAAGGGGGGGGACAGTTCTATATCTCCCGTTCTAATGGGCCGATTTACGAAATTCAACTTGATTTTTTCATGTCTCGAAAGAGCGGCTTAGGATATGTATTAGATTTTTGTATAACATTGTTCTAATATAGATATTTTGACACAAAAATCGGATATTTTTCTGAAACGAGAAGCCAATTTGTTTCCTTACTTCGATTCTACGACTCAAATTATGCCAAACTGTGAAGTTTTGTAAAAATCGCACGAGTAGTTTTTAAAAAATTAGCTTTCATTTTCGCTCCTCCATGTTAATTGAACTTGATATATATATTTATTAATCTCTCTTTTTTATTAAATTTACTTGATTCTTTCTTCCAGAATTCGAAATTTAGGTTTAATCCAAATAGAATTCACACATTTTTACGGTTTATTTTTAAAATTTGTATTTTTAATTATTTTATATAAATTTTTCGAGATAAAATTTTTATTATAACCTATAACATTTTTAGCATCAGCTTAAAATAGACTTATTTCTAGGCGCACTTGCCAAAAAATTAGAAATTTTATTAATAATTTCTTAAGATATACGTGAATTTAAATATTGGTACGTTTTGAAATTTGGCATATTCGTTACAAGCGAACAAAGGTCGTAAATGCCAAACCACATTTAGCGTTAACGCCAAATGTTGTTTACTCACTTTTTTAAAATTACTTGTAAGTAATGAACGTGACCTTTTTTTACCTCGTGTACAATGAGAAAAAGGAACGTAAAATAGGTTGCTATGAATTAAGAAGTCCACCAAATGAATTATCCTTGGCGCAGCCTGAAAAAATGCGTCAAAATAAATTTTTAAATTTCTCCATAAAATTCGCACCAAATTTTACCAAATTTAATATTTAGGCATAATTTGAGTCGTAGAATTGAAATATGGAAAACAATTGGCATGCCATTGCAGAAAAAGTCCAATTTTGTGTCAAAATACATACATTAAAAAAACGCTATATATAATTCTGATACATATCCTAAGTCCAGCTTTCGAGACATAAAAAACGCATTTTAAATTATGTCAGTCGGCCCAGTAGAACGGAGAGATATAGACCTGTCCTTCTTTTTTTTTTCGTAGTGTGTACCATGTTCACATTGTTATAGAAAATATATAAGCTATTTTGATTATTAAATGATGAAACAGATAACATATTTGAGGTCTCTCTGAGTAGTGTACATCATGTCTAATAGTACATATATGAAGCTTGATTAACAAAAGGATAAACAGCATTTGATAATTGAAAATTTAATGCATGTGTAGGCCCTTTTATAGGTAATTTTTGAATTCTAATATATCTGACATACAAGAAGGTAACTGTTATTTCAGGTAATTTTCTATTTTTTAAAAATCGAAATTTTACTTTTTTCGCAGGATCTTCAAATTGGTGATGCAATAAATACTTTAGGTCTGAGAATTCATTTATAAACCATGGATAATTTCTACTTCTCAAAAAAGAAGTTTAATTTCATGAGCGTCAAGTTGAATTTAAGAATAAGCTTGTTAAAGTTAGTTCTAAAAATTAAATGGATTGTTGATTGTAATGCTCCTTCAGTTAGGAAACATAGCTCATTTTTCTTCAAGAGATACGCAGTGGATGTTGCTTTCGTAGAACTGACTTTAGGAAATGATAGCATTAGACTCTTCGAGTATTATGGCAATGCAAGAAATGGTGCACTGCCACTAACACGCATTTTTCAGATGCGTAACAATATTTAGAAGTTTTCAAACTTAATTAAAGATATATAGTTTCGTAAGCGAGAGTAGTTGAATAAAATTTTTGTTTTTTTTGGGGGAAAAGAGGGGGTTGAATTTTGGAGGTCACCTGACCGATATAAATATATATTAAAAATATCAGACATTGAAATATACCATTGCCGATATCTTGAAGAAATTTAGCATCGGACAGAGAATAAATTACTCATTCGAACTATGAAATGCACCAACCTATGAGGTAATGAGATTTAGAATATAATAAAAAAACCCGCATCTGGTAAGATTATATATTAAGCCATTCCGACAAACAATATTAAATAATTTCTGGCAAACAAGATTTCTGTGTACTTTAGCCAGTAATCTCTCAAAGGTTTGGTACAATAGCCTATAAAAAATGTTTCGCTAATAGACTCTTAATACATATATTTCATTTGTAATCATGACATTTAACAAAAATTAGCCTACTGCAATACTCTGTTCTGAACATCTGATTCAGAGCGGATGCTGAATCCTAAGATATTTGACCGTACTCCCTACGTTCGTATTAAATCGAAACTAGTGACGCTTTGGGCGAAATACCTACAAGCAGGATAAGGATTCAGTGTTTGCATTAAATGGAGTTCTGAGTTATGTTGGATGTAAGGCATAATGGGTTTGTAACTATAATGTCATAGACATTGCGCAAACTCATATACACGTAGAATATATTTGTTACGGTGAAACACCGAAATCTGGAGAATGTCGACTTTCACCGGTGAATGTCAACATTCACATAGTCGCTTGGTGTATGTCCGAAATATTTTCCAAATACTCTTATTTCTGACTTACACCAGTGAATGTCGACATTCACCATGTACTAATGGGGAATGTTGAATATATGAAAATATTATATTTTCTTCTCCGTAATTCAGTCACGAAAAAATACACAAGTACTTAAAACACACAATACATTCAAAAGGAGAAAGGAAAATAATAGAAGTTAAAAAAAGTACTTAATTATACAGTACGTAGTAAATGAGAAAATAAAATAATAGTAATAAAAAACTTACTAAATTATGTGATTCAAATCTGATTAATTGCAACAACTTAAACTATTATGAGACTTTGAATTGCACAAGAGGCCCTTGCTTTTACAACTGCATTTTTAGGAAACAGCCAGTCGCCTCTCTTTTCGACCTACACCAGAGCATATCTGCGATTGTCGACATACATCGGTGAGAGTCCGAATGTACAAGAATGCAATGTTATATTCGATTACATTTCACCGACGTATTTGGTGAATGTCGACATTCTCCGGTGAAAGTCGACATTCTCCAATTTCGGTCTTTCACAGTAACATATTTACTACATGCATGTAATGAAGCAGAAAACTTTAGGTACCACTACCTTCATACAGCGCTAAGCTAAATTTACATATGCAATGTTTCTTAAAAATGATTGCAAGAATTTTGTAAAATCACATTAAGTAAAGGATATGCTGGAAACTTGTTCGAGAGACACCCTATTATACTATTTGCTTTTGTGCCTTGTCATCATCAATAGTGCTAGTAAATAACAAGTTCATTTTTTGATAACATGTTTGCATCAGAACAGTTTTGAAGTTCTGTAAATGAAATGCTATTATAAAAATCATTCTCTACTTCAGCTATATATATATAAATATCATGTATGACTATATGTTAATCACAGTTATATGCTTATACTAATTTTAAATACCAAGTTGAAGAAGTTTTGGAGTTTATCATAACATACTCTTCACGAAAATCTGTTCAGAGTCTCAAGAAAATTACTGACTTCCGATTTATCAGTTTTAAAACAAATCTAGTATGTTCTTCCCACGATATATGTGTTTAATACTAAAACTGAAAATTTTGGATTATATTTTAATGCAGATTTTCATTAAAAACTATTGTAGACTTCCTCTGTATGACACCTGTAAGACAAAAATTTAAATTGTAAACTGTGTGGATTTGAAACACATTATTATTAATAACTCTGCGAATAAATCACGACATTTTTCATGAACCGAAAAAATTGGAAGTAACTTCCTAAAAGAATTCCTAACATGAAAAGTATTCATAAATTATTATAATATGTTTAAATATACAACTGATTTATATTTTAACTATTTATCATTAAAAGCAGAGTAAAAACTAAATCTAAAGCAGTGTTTTCTGATGAAAATCACAGCACGCAATTTTATGTAAGCAAGCGTCAAATTCTTGTTGCGCCTTTGGTGTAAGAAAACACAATATTACAAAAGCAGCAATATTGCAAAAATTTTAAAAGCAGCATAGCAGTATCCGTTTAGAATTCCGGATTGCAGCGTTCAGTGTTGCCATAAAGTTTTCTGTTTTTTCAGTCATTTTCAGTTCATTATATAAAAGCTCAGTTTTCTTACTAAGATGGCTTTACAATAACGTTTTTTTTACTAACGTTTTCTGTGTTGGTTGCAACAACAGGTGGTGAAAAATTATACGCCGTTTTAGTAATTCAAAGCAAAATGCCGTTTCGAGACTAATATCCCATTCGAAACTAATGCCCCTTTTGGACTAATAAAAATAAAAACTTATAGTCTGAAAATTTTAGCTTGCAATCAATACCTAAAGTATTAGCACCAATCAATACCTCAAGAATAGTTTACTATGAAAAATTTTAAAAAGTTTTCAGATTTTATATTACGCCCAAATGGGCGTTTTTTAACGGTCTTTATTTATTAAATATCATGTTCTTCGCACTTAAACCATAAAATTCGATTCAACAGCAATATCGCAAAATAATTTTAAATTGAGCATATCTTTAGAAATTTCGGTACACGCTCTCACGCGCTGGAGATAAAAATGTTTTTCTGTACAACGTTGGAATTGCTGGCTTTAAAATCTTTGAGTTTGTTAATGAAAAATTCGTTAAAGTTTTAGAGAATATTGTTACGAATTTCACATTTATTTGGCTATTTGTTTAGAACTGTAATTAAAATTCCTTTTTATTTTCCCGTGCAACGCACGCAGACGATTTTTGAAGAGAAAGCTACGTCAAAAAAATAATAATAATAACATGCATACATTTATGCAAATTTTTCATTTTTTAAACTTTAATGCAGAGCGATAACATTTAGTGGCAACAATTTGAAAAGTGAATCGGGCATTCAGAGTGAATCAACGCAAAATCGCAAAACGAAAGTAATAGTCCTTCGGGACTAAATCCCTTTGGACTAA
>KK122427.1:467583-487022 GCA_000611955.2 Stegodyphus mimosarum
TACAGTGTTGCCATTGCTCGCTTTGAAATCATTTAGTTTGTTAATCAGAAATTCGTTGAAATGTTACAAAACATAAAATCGATAATAAAGCAAATTTCAAATTCAAAATTAGGGCTTCCAGATGCCCATATTCGCAGTAGGATTACGTCATTCAAAATTCGATGGCTCTTAGGTTTTATCACAATGCGAGAAACATGCATACATTTATGCAGATTTTTCATTTTTTAAAATTTAATGCAGAGCGATAACATTTAGTGGCAACAATTTGAAAAGTGAAACGGGCATTCAGAGTGAATCGACGCAAAATCGCAAAACGAAAGTAATAGTCCTTCGGGACTAAATCCCTTTGGACTAATAATAATCTTATATTAGGTAAAGCGAGCGTGTATGCCGAAGAAGAGGTATTAAATCTTGCCTTTTTTATATTCACTATAATATTCATATTATTAATAAAAGTTCCCCGAATGATTTACTCTAGATACTTTCACCGGTAAAAATTGTTATTGCTCGGAGTGCAAAAACACTTGTTACTATTTTAGCATGCTTATTCACAAAGTTTATACGAACAGTTAACAAGCAAAAATACTAATTTAAATGATTTGAGAACGCTGGAAAATATCAAAGTGTTTCATTTAGTTATTTTTTGTTCTGAATCTCTAGAGGACAATTAATTTAGTACTTTAAAATGGAATTCAAAGTTTTAAAACTTTTAGTTTTGAAAACGAGAAAGATGTTATTTTTATACATTTAAAACTGTGAATTTTGATTCCAATAATACAGTGTATAGGACGTTACAGTTTTTCTTCTTATTATCTAATTCTATAATTTGCATTCTGTGAACTATTTTGATGTTAGGTTTAAGATATTATGAGATGAATGAGATTTAAATCATGAGTTACCTACTGTAGTAATTATTCCTAGCGTTCATTTGTTATAATGCTTCATTCAAAAAATTATTCGAGATAAATCATTGTGATTGAAAACAAGGGTTGGGTTGAAAATTGTATACAGGTAGTGTATACTGGTTGGTGATCTTAACTGAAAGCGTTATTCAATTCGTTAGAGAATCGAGGGCTTTTTATTTACATATATTGTTGCCAATTTTCCTAAAACTGTATTTTTACTATCAAATAAAATCAAAACTTAAAAAGTATTTTAAACATAAAAACTTCGGCCTTTCGTTTTTGATTGTAAGAAAGAAAATGTGAGAGGCTTGCAAATGTAAACTATACTACAAAAATTTATCGCAGCCGTTAGATTTTATTTTGAATGCAAATGCCAAAATACACAAGAAAAATATTACACAGCTCGCATTCGACCTGTTATGGAATGAGAGACATCTAGTTTACTTATGACACTCATAGTGTGAAGTAACGCAAGTTAAAAAATCCGTTTATCGTGTCCAAGTAAAAGGGTACTTTAAATGATTAGCGTTTTCGTTTTTCTGAGAAACGCAACTTTATAATATCGAAAATAATTGCCATATCTTATGCAAAATCTATTGACAAAACTATCTCTCGTGTTTCTGATTCTTATTTGCGATGAACAGTATTTTACCACTATCTGAAAACCTTAAATCCTTTTCGGAAAGTCAACAATATTCTTTAGACAAACAGTTCAGCTAAGATTTTAATTCTAGTGAAAAGCAGATAATTACGAAAGAAGTTATACGCTTCCTCGAAAAGATAAATATCTTGCGCGCCAACTGCCAAAGTACACTATTCTGTGATATTGATATTGGGATTTAAGAAACAACTGAGCAATGTTAATTAAAGATAAAAAAAAATTCTTAAAAGATCTAAGAAATTAAAACAGTGGACTGTCTCTTGCGAATTAAGGCTGATGACAGACCTAAACAAAATGCCTGCTCTCCAGGAGCAATCCCCATATTTACACGAAAGCATGATGACTCGAGACAAATTGTGAGACGTAAATCGCTTCCCATTCCGCTTACAATTTATTTGATTTAGATCAATATTGTTATGTATTCACCTAATGGATACATTTCCTAATTTGCCAAGATACACACACAAATTATTTTTTCCTCTGGAAGCTCTTTCGCTTCCCATACCATATGTTTTTTCATTAATATAATAGCCTTTTTTTGTGTCCCAAATGCCTCTTTGTTCTCTCCCAGGGCAATTCAAATTAAGGCAACATCTTTGGCCAACATATTAACATTTTCGGTTATCTAAATCTTCATGCAGGTCTTGAATGTAATAAATTTAATTTTACGTTTATTTCAGCTTTAAGTTTTTTGAATGAGAAGGAGAAAAATATAAAGGAAGATTCAGTGTATACAATTCGCAATTTCACAAATTTGTTTTAAAGCCAAATAATAGTTAAAGGAAACTGAACTTAGATTAAATAACCCAGAGCCAGTGTTAAATGTATTCTTTCTGTAGTTTTCTTGAACATCGAAAGTTAAACATACTAAACATCACACGCTCTCAGAAGCCTTTACTACACCATAGATAATTATTTCATTTGCCACTAGTTTTCTTTGTGTGAACCAAATGAACATACTCGTGATTAGATAGATTAGAAGTCTAATAGGTATCAAATGCTGTTCTGTATAAATGTGTTACGGATCTGAAGTTGATGTATTAAATTTACGTCTACAAAAATTAGTTAGACTGTATATTTACGAAATGAAGGAAAAAATCTGAAAGGTTTCAGTTCTTTAATATTTACCCAAAAGGGTATGTTAAAGGTTTTTACGTTCTCGCTGAGGTACCAGTCTACTGTTACATTTACTCATAGATTTTTCTGTCTTTTTAACTTTATTATGAAGTATCATTTCCTTCGCATTTGCGCGATGTTCAATTTAACAGAAAAATTACCAAAATGTAAGCAGTATGTCTTTAGAATTCCAGATGTAGCGTTAAGTGCTGGCATACACTTTTCTTTTTTTTCCAAGCTTTTCTTATTTCATCATATCAATGCTCAGTTTTGTTACAAAGTTGGCTTAACAATTTTTTTACCTTTATATTATTAACGTTTTATGAGTTTATTTATTAAATATCACATTCTTGGCTCCTAAGCCACACAAAATTCAATTCAAGGGCAAACTCACAAAGTATTCAAACACAGCAAATCTTTAGAATTTCCGACAGTCTCGCGCGCTGGAGATAAAAATGTTGTTCCCTCTCAGTATTGCCACTGCTCCCTTTGAAATCGTTGCGTTTCTTAATCAAAAATTCGTTAAAGGTTTTCAGAATATGAAATAGGTAGTAAAACGCATTCGAAATTCAAGTTTCGAGCTTCCAGGTGCTCATATTTGGGTCGAGGACTAACTTATTCAAAATTTGATGGTTCTAGGTACCGTTGCTTTTTCACAGTGCGAGAAACATGCTTACATTCATGCAGAGTCTTCATTATTTAATTACTTTAAATATAATACAATTTAATTTGTTTAAATGTAATAGAGGGTAATAATATTTGGTGGCAACAATTTGAAGAGTGATACGACGTTTATACTAATTCAACACAAAATGCCGTTTTGAGACTAATATAACATTCGGCACTAACGTCTTTTTTGGGATAAAAATTAATTGCACTGAAACGTAATAATGAATTAAAATTCTAATAATTCTGGCAAATATTTACAACTTAAAAAGAAAAAAATCAGGAATTGACAAAAGAAATGTATTTGCTGATAAATCGTGGTATGTTATGTAGGCAGTACGCTCTGTTAATTAGCTTGAAATAATTCTGGAATGGGTTATGAATGTACTGTTGAAAATTCGTAAAGATATGCGATGATAATTGTATTAGTCCCATATTAAGCTTCAAATAAAATATCAGAGCTAAAGAGCTGTTGCTTTTATGACAGTTATATGCTCGCTGTGATTTCCAAAGTTCTCCATGAAGAAGACAAAAGTTCAATAGGTCTTGTAACCTTTCACGTACTATCTCTGTTTGAATATTTCGAAAATTACTTTCAAGAAAGAAAACAGGAAACTATGCTTACTATTTCTATAACATAAAGTAAAATTTTGGAGTTGTAATAATTCTGAAATATTTTAACAGTCAGGTTGGTGCACAAACATAGAAAATGCAGAGCCATTAAAACAAGTCCAGACCATATCATATCAGAAACTGCCTTCATGTAGAGAACTGAATTAAATGCTGTTCGTTACGTATTTCAGAAGCTGTTCCTATCCGTCATCTTCTGACAAATATTAAATTACACTAAAATAATAAGATTCCTTTTTGAATACAATTTAAATACATTAAAATAGGATTCACTGGAACGCACATTTTGATATTCTACTAGCACAGAAATATTTTCTTGTGTTTTAGTTTGTATTCTATGTATGCAAACCGTGGCTATGGGGTAACTCGAGGAATAATTTTATACTCCAGAATACATCTATCAGTTTTATAATTTATGTATTATGTTGATGTTTGCCTATTCGAAGCTAATTATGCATGGATGTCATAAAAGGAAAATATTTGTTATTGTCATACCTTTGAAGTCTCTTAGATCGCCATTTTATGTGCAGTCTGCATACTTTAGCACTTAACCAAATGAGGGTTTCTAAGTAATTATTAATACTTTATAAAAATATTGCAACCTCTGTTTGAGCTCCTTCAGTTGCATATGTAGCAACACCTCTGAAGAATTCATCAGACAAATGTTATTCATCTTGATAATATGGATTCTTAAAGAGAACAAGTTTGAAAAATTGAAATGGAGCCATCATTTTTCAAATTTCTTTCTGCTTCTTTACGTTTCTTTCTGTGTAAGGAAATATTGCATGAAAAAAATGTCATCTCACATGCTACTTTACCTTACGCTGTCTTGTATTTAGGCCGAACAATGTATTTATGTGTATAAAACTTTCCACATGCTCGCTGTAAACTTTAGAAGTTTTCACACCCTTGAGTAGGTTATATAACTCAAAATAGCATAAGCGATTACAGCACCTGCTCTTATAGGCTGTTGTGGCATAAATGATTAGCCTAAACAGCTAGCTATTGAAAGCCAGTGGTTTGAGAAGCGGCGAAGAAACCACTGAACTTTCCCATTCGAAAAATCTAATATTTTGTACAATGGTTATTAGCCCAAAAGGGAGTACAACAGTAGACTAAGCGGACTGCGATGTTAGCGAAAGAGTACAAAATCTTTTAACAAACCCTTTTTGTGCGACCGTTAAAATCTGAAAACTTTCAGTTTTTCTTTCCTTATTTGAATTTTCTTTCTTCATTGAAAATGCATTTAGAATAGAAATCTGATACTAATATGAAGTCTCCAGATGTAGCTATTTTTAACTTTTCCTAACTAACCAAATTTCAGATATATCTGAAAAATTTATGAGCATACGATATGAAAGTCAGGAGTAATTCTATAAATGACTCAATCGATTCATATCTGAATATCAAAATTATTGTACAGTATTGTAAAATATTGAACATCTAAATTAGAAATGACAATTTAAAACAATTTAAAGAAGTGGAAGGGGTATAATATCGAACTGAGTAAGGAAATGATATTCTCCAAAATTATTATATTATCTAAAACTCCTAATTAACCGAAATGTTACTGTAAAGTATTGATTCAATTAACTGATATAAACTTATACCAATAATACCGAAAAATTACAAGAACACGTTTTTGGTAATGAAAAATAAATTGAGAAAAAAGCTGTCAATTTTCCATTTGTTCAAAAAGGATTTATATTTTATTTAGCTGCTTTACCTTAAAAAACAACAAAACTCTGGCAAAAGTGAGAAAGTAAAGTAATAGTAATTAAGCATTCTCTTAAAGAGGCATTTTTTGCATTTGTATTTTTCGATTTTGAATTTTGGCGATTTAGTTCTTGGATTAATATCTGAATGCGGTTTAAAAGTTTGAGATGAGAAAGGGAATAGAGACCTAGAAGGCAAACTAGAATAAAGTGCTTGAAATAGAGGTGATCAAAATTTTGATTCATAATATTTATAAACAAATCCCATTACATAAATGTCAATTTTTTTTAATATAGGAGAGCTGCCTACATGAAAACCATTCGATTGGACTGAACAATGCTTATCTTAAATACAATTCTTTTTCTGCTTCCGGATCTGTTTTTTTTTCTACACTGGTTTTTGATACCTTCTGAATATTTTAAGTGCGGAAATTGCAATATTAATATAAATACGACAAAATCACCAATAATTTAATGAGGTAAAATTTCTAGTTTCACAGATAGAAATTTATATTTTTATTAATCTGACATATCTGCTATAAAAATTTTGAAACTGTATTTTCTTGCTTTACCTCGAAGAAAAAATATTTTAACGCAACGTTCTGCTTTTAAATTAAATTTGACATACGTTATGACGTTCATACATACGTTTAGATGTCCGAATTTATGCATATACACATGCAGAAATTACTTTAAAATAAATAATCGTAGTCTTATTACAGTTTGAGTTGGATGTCATATGAAACAAAGATAAAAGTTATAAAGCACTATGCCCATAAAATTGCAATTAGTTTAATTCCCTTTATTATTAAGTATTTGTTGCAATTCGAAATGAATAAAATTTGCTTCGAAGCAAAAAATGTTTAGCTTTCCGTATACAGGAAAATTAAGAAATCTAATATATCCTCCTCTGAGAAAGTATAGCAGTGTCCTAAGAACGTTCTAAATAATTATTTAATTAAAGCTTGGAACTTAACAACTGGGTAACTTATGCATTCATATTAAATTTCCGCATTTGCAGGTATTGGATAACAGAAAATGGAATTGTCAAATTTAAATGGATTCGTAGCCCGAAACTACAATAGACTAGGCGTAACTAAGCGTTAGTTCACATTTTAACAGTGCGATTTAACTTCGATTAGCAAAATGGCTAATGCTGGGTAACTAACGTAAGGTGAGAGAAAAGTGAAACTGCAAGCCAAAAGCTCTAAAAAATTTCAATAACTTCGCCTTAAACAGTCGTAACTCATTTGCATCCTGTGAGAGCTAACGAAAAGGAGAAGTTATGGTACAGATCTAAATCATAATAAAATGAGTTAGTTAATATAAACTGTACATATTTACCTTAATACATTTCCATCGCTTAAAAGCTAACTATTTGAAATATAGTTCTTAATAATGACTCATACTTTGTAATTTGAGCTTTGTAATTTAACTGAAGAGGAGCTCAGTCTGTAGAATCATAATTTCTATTAGATATATTCCGAAATTATGATTCTGTGAGCTTCTACGTTAAAATATAATTTTTTAATCTTTTTCTTTTTTAATTTTCCGGTCTTATGGTTTTCACTGTTAAGCTCACTATTTCGCTGTTAAGCTGTGGATAAAATTGCGATTAATCGCAGTTGAATCAGTATCACTTGCCATTCTAGGTCCTGAGCAAAAATGTTTGCATCCTGCTGTTAGGATACATTATATATATATCCACTTCCCCCTTTCCTCTGAAATAGACTCGTCAATTTGAAAAGTGTAGTTGGGCATCTGCAGGGAGACATACTTGTCGTGGTTAAATATGCCATGGATCGTTATCCAGAGACCGGCGAGGATTATCCGGAGAGAGCCGTCGCTTCATATTTTCTAATCCCCATAATTCTGGCAATTGAAAAGAAAAGATTTATGGCCTAACTAGCCACGCTAAATTCAGAGCGGAATTTCATCGGGATCATGCAGAGCAAAATTCGCTTAAAAAGACGGGAAATATGAATTCACTTTCCCCAATCAGCTGGCATTGCAGTGAAAACTACTACTCATTTTAAGATGTGCCTTTAGAGGGTCGTCTACTAATTTTTCAGACAACTACTTTTCAGAATACGAAACATAAAGAACTTTATCTAATGGGTAAGATGACGTTATTCAAAATCTTTGAGTGTGACAAGTAGACGGTTCAATTTGGTGTGAAATTCTAAATAAGTTTTAAACAGCTGATGAAAGGAGAAAAAAATTGTACTGTAAACTGAAGCCAGTTTCAGGAGTAAAGTGTTTATCTAAGGAAAAAAGGATAGCAAATATTTGAGATTTGTAGGACAGCCAGCTGGATATCCCCTATATTTATTTATCCGCTCACTATTTTTATTAGTCCAAAGGTGCTTTGTCCCTGAAGGACTATTGTTTTCGTTTTGCGATTTTGCGTTCGAAACATTAAAAGTCTGAATCACTTTTCAAACTGTTGCCACAAAATATTGCAGCACTGCATTATATTTAAAGAAATTAAGTAATGAAGAATCTGCATAAATGTATGTATATTTCTCTAAATGTGGTAAAACAACGGCACCTAGAGCCATCCAATTTTGAATAACATACGTTTCCACCTGAATATGCGCATCTGGAAGCCCGAATTTGGAATTTGTTTCATTGTCATATTTTGTAAAACTTTAACGAATTTTTGATGAACAAACTCTTAACTTAAAAACGAGCAATGGCAACACTTCTATTTGGTTTAGATAAAAGGTTTTCTTCCCGTACGGGAAGGAAAACCTTTTTATCTAAGGCGCGTGGAACTGTGTATCAGAAATTCTAATATACTAATTTTAAAATTATTTTGCGATATTGCTGTTGAGCTGAATTTTATGGTTTAAGTGCGAAGAACATGATATTTAATAAATAAAGGTAACACACAAAAAACGCCCCTTTGGACGTAATTTAAAAATATGAAACCTTTCAGACTTTTTTTTATTTATTACATTTATTTCGTCCCTTCATTCAGACAGAGGAAAAACTGGTCAGCTGCTGTTCCTGTAATTGTGATATTTCGCATTAAAAGCATATTCGTTTCACGTTTCTCTGAGTATTCTCGATCAGAATTGGTGTAGATCTATGACTTTACAGCTGGATCACAATTTCGATTTATAATACTCTGAAAAACGAAATTGGTTTCTGTCTGCCTATTACTAACTTCTCAAGAGAACTTTCAGGTCGAAGAATTTCAAGCTTCCTCATTGTGCAAAGACTCATCCTTATCTCTAATTTCTAATCGGAACCACTCTTTGCTAATCATCATATTGATTGGAAGATTCTTAATATCAAGATATGATTCAGTGAACTAAGGAAGGAGAGAAGATGAAATCTGTGATATCTCCTGGAAATAAAGTTCTCTTTGCTACCAATGTTTCTTAATACGAGAAGTAATATGCAAAAATTTATAAAGTAATTATGAAAATTTCTCTAATAATTAATGTTTCTAATACCTCTTTAGTATCAGTGATATATTAATGATAGTAAAGTAAATAATAGGCTTTAATCTATCATTTTTGAGAATAACACTCTGCAGGGCAATAAGGAAGAACTTATCACACTTAGAATTACTCCTGTTCATAGATGAACTGATTAGAATATTTTGTCATTAATAAATTGAAGCATTTAAATTAGAATAAAGTCAGGTAAATTGATAGAGATGATTTAGAATATTAGAGTGATTAAAATGCTTCATTAAAATAATATTAAAAATGATATTAAAAGTGATTAAAATGACATTAAAATGGTTTAAAACATTAGAGTAAAGTTCAGTAAATTTAAAACTGACACACATTTCCCCTTTTTAATGTAATCGGATTTTTTTTTTCTTCCTGCAGATTCATTCCGATATCTTTCATAGGGATTCAAGTTTAAAACCATGAAAATTAAGGTGTTTGTTTGCGAAAGATTCATTTGTTTTACATTAAATAATATTATACAAAATATTATTAATTACGTATATGGTACGTATGTCAAAATATGCATGATTTATTCAAACATGTATTTATTTGAAGAAATATAAAACTTACCTTAACTTTTATCCACAAAAATATATGTAAAAGGTGGAAATAATGGTCGTGTATAAAGTAAATCTAAATTTCACATAAAACATACAACTGCTAAGAAAATTAGGCAAATTATTATCATAATCATTTACGCAGAATATTAGTGAAAGTACTTTAGAAGTTCCGAACCAAATTTTGTTTTCGTTTTCGAGAAGAGTTTCAGGAACAGCTTAATGTAGAATAATCACTTAACGGTTTTATTAAAAAGGAAAAAAAAATATTGCAGCTATTGATAGAGGGCTTATGGCAGATTCATTAAAATACGTACTGTGCTTGTTGCTTTATTACCTCATAATGCCTTAGCAACGCCGGTTCTAAATAAAAACAAATCTTGAGCCTCGAGTAAAGTGTGAGCCATACGTTTTAATTCAGGGAAAATACGAAAACCCCCACAACTTTCTGAAATCGTCCCACGTTTTTGAGTTACAGCCAATCTTGATTCGCGGCAATGCTTTTAGGCTAATCCCCGAAAGTGCGAAATCGCCCTCCGATTGGGCGAAAACTGTGACGTCACGGAAGGAGTTACGCATACGCTGGACATAGCCATCATCTATGTGACTAATATAAAAGAACCGAACTTCTTGCCCTGGCCACAAAACCCGCGCATCCTTAGTTTTCCTAGGTTGCAAAGTACCTTTGGTTCTACAGTTGGGAATTCACAAAGTAAGAAAACGCAACGGAGAGAAATGAGCTGGTGTTCGTCTTCAATCCTGTTATGGAAAATCATTTTGGTTTCCGTTTTAACACAGCACTCCTTAGGTGAGTAAGAATTTTCACTGGATAATATTTCTCTATTTAATAGGCATAAAATTATTTCTCTTAAATATAAATTGTAAATGTAACAATTAAAAATAACATCTTCTCCCAAATGATGCCCATATTAATAATTAAATAAAGCAGCTGCAGTTTCTATTAATTTTTTATGAAGAGTGATAAACTTACCCCACTATTAAAATTTATTTACTAATAAAAATAAAATATAAATAAAAAAGCCCGAACTTTTATTAATTATCTGCGTTAATCATTATGTAACTGGCTTTCATTCGCGTTATTATTGTTACTGCTAAGCTGTTTCTTAAAAAAATTAAGATGCTAAATATTTACCTGGTTTAAAGTACATTTTAGATTTAATTTGCATAAAATTCATGTTTATATATAGCTTTAGATGAAATAAGTATGAGTTTAATAATAAAAAAAACAACTATAGCAATTTTATGTGTATTTACTTTAAATATTTAGAAACTTTTTTAAAAATTTAATACCAATGTTTCTTAATACTAATGTTTATTTTGAATTTAAATTTAGAAATAGATGCGTCGTAGCCTGTTGGTGTAAATTTTGGATAAATATCAACAACTTTAAGACTTTTCTACGTGTCATAAAATATGAAGAAAATTTGTGAAATAGAATGCAAGAGCTAATTTTGATATATCTGCTTTAAAATTTAATAATTAATATATCTATCGGATTTCAAATTTCAGTTCATAAAAATATGAATATTTCAAGAACAACTAGATCTAATTTTTCTGAAGTAAATGCGTAATGCAGAAGGGAATAGCAGTTTTTTTTTAAATAAGCTTTGGAATTTACTACTTCAATATGTCGTATTTTGTTTATATTTTCTTTTCAGTCCTTCATAAATATCAGCATTTGAAGAATAAGTTAATATCATGTAAACTGTCCATGCAAAAAAATGTAATAAAGAACTAGAAAATGGAAGAACTTATATATCTTGCAAAAATTGGAAAAAGAATTATAAATTTAGTATGGGGAGAAACTTTTAAATCTTTGAAATTATAGGAATAATTCATTCCTCGTCGATTTTCCACTTTGATTTATAATAACTTTGTAACATATGGTAGTTTAAATATCTTGAATTACTTATAACTGAGTATTTCCTACATAACTGCCTATGGCCTATGTGCTTATGCTACAGTGTATCACAGAAATACTAATTAGAGTGAATTAATTATTATGAATTATTGTGAATTAAAACGTTCTGTTGGAATTTAGCATTTTTAATATCTTAGAAATGCAGAGAAAAGAAACGCAGCGGAGAAAGGTCAGCGCATTTCACATTTAAATGAATTTTTTAAAAGTACTGAATATTTTTTGTCATGTTCCCAATCTTAGTTCTTTGTATAATGTATATATACCACTGCATTATAGGAATCGTTACTCTTCGATTAATCTCTGAAATTATAGGATTTTTATTATACCATTCTTTCCATGTGTTTTTATGGTATAGTGATCACTACTTCAACCAGCCTTTGGTAGAGTCGTATTATATACCCAATGAAGCCACAATAATTTTCAAGATTTTCTGTTTCAAGACAACAAGCCACGCCTTTGAAGGGGGAAAAATGTGCCTAACAGGTAGTGCTTTGATTTTGAAAACGTACTGCAAAAAGGAATGAAATCTCTAATTTATTGCTTTTAAAATACTTACTGGAAAAAAATCTGTATTTACTCGAGTAGTTTTCACCACTTGTTTACTAATTTTATCGTACGGAAATCGAGAGGGTAAATTTATGCGAATAATTTAATGTCCGCAGTATGTAATTAAATTAAGAAGATAACAAATGAAAAGCAGTCATGGATAAACTACCGATGACTTTCATAAGGTTATTTATTTAACTCTTTCGCAGCGAAGTCGCCCGAAACGCCCAAACATTCAGACATCAGGAAGTTGTTCGATCACCTGCGCCCAATTTCTACCTTGTGCTTCCCCCCCAAATTAGTGCATGGCTCGTCGGTCTCAGAAATTGTTAAGTGATATACCAATCATTCTTTGGAAGCGACTAAAAGTAGCTCTGCTGTTTGAATACGTCTTTTCTCTCCTTTTTTAGCATCAGTGCTTAGGCTATTGATGTCAGGATTTGTAATCCAATCCTACGGAAAAACTGCTTACAGTGGGTAAAACAGCACAAAAATCCGCCACAGAAAAGTAATCGCTTTAAGTTTTAAGTAGATTATTGTTAAAGCTATAGTATTCTATTTGGCATGGCAGTTTGAAATCCATTCCAACAAAAATTCGTACACACGGACTTTTCAGATGTTTGAGAGAAACAGATTTTGGCCTCTACCGGCACGAAAGAATTAAGATAAAACTTTATTTGTAAATTAAAATGACCAAGTAATCTACTAGATTTTCAAGTTAAAGTCTCTAACAAAGTGATTCAGTGGTTCTCAATTTAAAATCTTATACAAGAAATGGAAAGAATTTGATAAACACGTGTCGCTTATCGAATCCGATGCGAATGCAAGAATTTAGATTTATCGATGCGACCTGCGTTCCAGTAAGAATGCATAGTAATTTTAGCATTACAATATTTAATAAAATATCTTCATTCCTACTTCGCTATTTCCTAGATCTCGCTCCTGTATTTTGAATCTCTTTTTGTAATCCACTGTTACTCTCTAGGCCTCAAATCATTTAAGGCAACCGGAATTTCTGCCTGTATCATCTGCTATTGCTTGGATGTTATCATTACCATCCCCGTTGTCATCGCCTTCGTCACCACTCAATCTGTGTTGTCACACGCAATGATCTTCAGAAACATCATAAGCATTAGATATCCCTGTTCCTTGAAGCACTTCACTCCTACATCCGTTATAGAACGTGCAGCGAAAAATCACTAGAAAACTAATTAGTAAGAAGAAAATAAAAAACATAAAAGCATAAAAAACCTAATGGCTTTACAGTGGCGTCCGAACTAAAAAAAAGTTGTGGACGATAATTTGTCACCACTAGATTTGGTGTTTGTGTCCCCTCATCCCCAGTCGCTATTTAAAAGAAGGGTATATAAAGTATTTTCTCCCTTCTTTCCGCATGCATTCGTGGTGTGACCAGGAGCATACTCGACACGTATTCGAGAGATCCAAGGTTCGATTCCCGTGAGGGAATGCTCATTTTTCACTTATTTAAAATAAAAAAACCTACTGACACTATAACTTAGTCTAACGTATTATATGTGTATATTATATTAACATATAATTAAGTTCTGTACTAATACACAACAAAAACATTTCTTCCATTATGGTGTGCACACATTTTTTCTGACGGATCCTGTATTTAGACTGAAAATGAAGTTAAATTATGTACCAAAATAAATGAAGACTTGCATAAATTTCAAAGTTCAATCTTCTAAGCTTCAGTTTAATAGAGGCAATTGGCATTTAAGTAGACCTTTTAAGCAAATAATATTTTGACTGTTAACCGATAGTGCATTTCCCTCGGTTCGGTTATTAGAAACCTGATCGTTGTGAAGATATTTTAATAGCGTATTTATAATGAGCATTACAAACTTCCTTCAAAGAACAATTCGAAACATTTTTAATCTACCTATAGATAAGACATTAATTGCACTTTTCTTTTCTGTGCCAAAGGCGGCTAATCGACGTGGGAAATGAACTTATCAGATAATTCTTTCTGTTACCCGCCCTACGAGGGTCGCGTCGGCGGAGAGTCATACAAAAGAATGAGCTAGTCCTTCTGTTTAACTCTGGTTATTACCCAATTAATATACTCAAACATATGTAATTTAAGTAAGTTTGATATCTTAGGGAAGACGTTCTGAGGGCTGCTTTAACAAGTACAATAAACCCGAGGCATGCCTCAGAATGCCCAATACGGAGAGGCTGCTTTTGTAACTAGACTTAACACTAAGTGTTTAATGAATGGTAACAGATGCTTAGTGATTTAATTTCCTGTTTTCTGTTCTAGTGAAAAAGACAGATTTCTTATGAATTTAATAAAACATACTCGCTATGTTACTTAGGTTACGGCACAGCACACACAATCTATTCACTCAAGAAGAGGAATGACTTCATGGAGGACGCTTTTTAAATGCTTATCAGAATAATGTTTTGTATTAATAATGTTGAAGGAAAAATTTTTTGGTACAAGTTCCATTCGAAAGGATATGCAAAACTGTTCAATTTTTTTTTCCGAAAATTAGTTTATAACGGAACACGGATAAAGGCCACCAGTGCCTAAATGGTAGTTTCGTCCGGGTGAGGGGTGTAAAAAAATATTATTTCGCTGTTATTTCTTTTTTATTTATTTAATTTTGCTCTAGGTTTCTATTTTATTTCAATTATTTATTCTAGAAGCATATGAGTTATTAAATGAAACAGCACTAATATGCAAAATTAATCTCCCTAGAATGAGAGTATCCGAAAACTTAACGTCTACGAATGCGCTCCGTTGGGTTTATGGCTGCAAGTTACAGTTAACTTGTGACTAACTGCTATAAAGTTCAAAGGAAATTTAAACTCTTGCTAGGTTAGGCCGACTTAAAATCAGCTTATTTTAGTTACAGCAAAGCATGAGGCTTTGCTGTAATCACTTAGTTTCACCTGCTTGGTTTTCATCTATTTCATGAGCTACTTTACGTACTTAATGAAAACTGTCTACTTGACGTCTGTCTGTAATGTGTACCGTTAATCTGCAAGCGAATTTATTTTAACTTTTCCTTCCTTTGTTTTTAAAACTTGTGTATTCATTCAGATATTTTGATGCGGTGTAAGATTTCTCTTCGAGAAGCAATTATTTCAAAAAGAACTAAAGAGTAAGATAAGCTGGAAAACAATTAGTGAGACCTTGATAGTAGCATTAGTGAAACTTCACCCCTCTTAAAAAATAACATTTGATAATACGGTTAAAGTTTTCCTTATCAGAGCATTTATGAAAACTATAACACTAATTAATCATCATCAACAAATATAACCAAGTGAATCATCATACGAATAGTTAAAAAATAATACTTGGATATGGAAGACTATGATGCTAATACTATCTTCACTAAGAATAAAAAATGTGAATATTAAGCATTCAAAAGTTGTAAAGAAAGCAGATATAATTCACATATCTAAATATATGAGTTATTGCAAATTTAAACGCTTCTGAAAATATTTCCTTAAATTAGATGAGCACAAATAACTATTCTTGCTGATAAGAATTCGTTTTTTAATATTATTTTGTTTCTGAGTACGAATATAGCTACATTTACGTATTTGAACGATGCACAGCGTAGAATCTTTTCTTTAGGTGAATACCTATCGGCTAATAGGTGACCGTTTGTGATACGTTTTGTACCTATAAAATATGCTTAGTATATGATGATAAAAAATGTAAATCTTTCGTGAATAACGAAGATAGTTTACTGATAAACTCAACAACCGCATAAAATTTAATTCAACAGCAAAATCATAAAATATTTAAAAACAGAATATCCTTAGAATTTCCGACAGATAGTCTCACACACTGGAGATAAAAATATTTTATTTCGTACAGTGTTGCTACTGCTCGCTTTAAAATCATTGAACTTGTTAATGAAATATTTAATATGAATGACATATTAAATATTTAATTAAAGTTTTACAAAGTATGAAATATAAAATTCGGAATTCAAAATTCAGTCTTCCAAGTGCCTATTTTAGGGTGAAGGACAACGTTATTCGAAATTCAATGGCCCCTAGGTACCGTCGTTTATCCACAATACGAGGAACATACAGCCATAAATGCAGATTCTCCATTCTCTAATTTCTTTAAAGATATGGCGATAATATTTGGTGGCAACAATTAAAAAAATTATTTGTACTTTATAGTGGACGACGCAAAACGCATTTCGAGATTCATAGTTCATTTGGGCTAAAAATAGTTGGTGATATAAAATTATTCCCTTAATTAAGAATTTTGCTTCCAGTCTTATTATTATAGTTCATGTCTTTTAGCAAATAATGTTTAACAAGAATTTATCTTAAGAATGCAATATGAATCACGAAGAATAAAAATTTAAATATTTATATAAATTTTTTTTAGAAAATAGTGCTCTAGAAATGTGTTCATATATGTTTCAAGTGACTACTATTATATAATATATATCTATTTCAATTATTAAGAATTTAGCTGTATTATGAGGAAACATAGTCGGAAGTTATAAATATTACAAGCAATAATTTATTTGTATCCGAACATGGGGATGAAGAAATCTAAATTTCCTAACATCTAATTCTTGATTTTATTATTGAAGAAGAAGATTGTTTACTCATTTCCTGTGATTGTTTCAGGCTTAAAAAATTTAGAAACTTTTAATGAATTCAAAATTATTTTTTAATTTAAGATAAATATTGAAGAGATTTGTAACAATCGTATGCTACACAATTAATCATTTTATCACTTCTAGAAATATTAGAAAATTGTAAATTATGATACACCAAACTCGAAGCAATAATTATTATTAAATAGATTAAATGTCTTGTCACCTAACTGAGTTATGAGATCAGATATTCGTAGATGTTTCATGGAATGTAGGTAGGTTCGAAATCTCAGTCAAATATTTTAGCAAAACCTTAAAATTAATTAGATATGTAATAAAATTTACTTTTGCAGATTTTGTTCACGTAATTTCCAATAATATAACTGAATTTTACTCTGAACATTTGAGACTAAAATAACGTATTGCATTTAAAATTTAGTGTATCTTTCGTTCACGTTTCTTGACCAATGTAATATAAACAACACTGGAAGAAATACTGTATATATTCTAGGAGTTCATCACAGGAGTAATGACTGTAAGGACATAACTCGAATTTTATTTCTAGAAAAAAGAATGACACAGAAGTTAAACCCAGGCAAATTACGCGCAATTTTGTAACTAAACAAAAAACGCAATAGGTACTAAATTCTTATAATTATTAGAAGTGAAAGAATATTTTCTTACCATTCAAATGTGATTAGATAAAAAGTTTTAACCGCTTCATAAATGCGAGATGAGAAATCTGTGCTGATTGCAACTTGTCTTAATTACTTGACTTTTTGATAAGGAGTTGTTTTAGAGGAAAAAACTTTGAGTGCCCTGAGAATGAGAGCTTGAATGTAAAACCAACTTCTGCTTCCCTTTGAGGGTTACGACTTTAGCTGTGAAACTTCAAAGTTCCTCAAAATGTTCTGAATAAATGGGAGTTTCTTGATCATAATTAAAATACGACTCTCTCGCCTTGTACCTTTATTCCTTTTCTTCCAATGTACATCCAATCCGAAATCGGATACATTAAAAGCTGGCAGAAATTTTCATGTGTAATAAATACGAAAACCGCCCTTCTGTACGGACAGTTTCAAATAGATCATATGCTCAACCGAAACGAAAGCAGGGTTTGTTGTATTTATGATTGCAAGAAGTTTAGGTAAGTTTTTATTAATACCTTTCAAGATAAATCATAATATATCGTCAGCATTTCTAACCTAGTGGCCTGATGCAAATAAATGTTAGCTAGAATGAGAAAGATTCGAGATAAATAAACATTTAGTTTAATGGTAAAACCTATTTTGGAAAACGAATTGTGTTTTTATTAAAAAACACATACAAAAACAGAGAGCAGGTTATTAAATTCGATGCTTCAGAAATGAAATTTTTGATTTTTTTCCTACATTTTACCCTTTAATGCCACTTCTGAAACTGAATAATTTGAATTGAATAATAATTAGAAATGGCAAATGCGTTTATTGCAATTAAATATTGATTTTGCATTGGATGATGATTTTAAAGGGAACTGAAATGAATAATGATTTTAAATGGAATGGAAGCATGACGAAGATACTAAAAGTATTTCTAAGCTCATTGACGAATTCGATCAAATGTTGTTATGATGCTAAGTGTAAAAGAGAAATTTTAGAAACTAAATATTTAACTACTAAGACGAAATTGGCTTTTATTTGTGGCAGTGGGGGGGCAAAAAATTTGGAATTTTTTTCTTCTCATCTCGAGAAGATGCGCTGCTTTCATTCTATGAGGCTATAATACTTTAATAGTTCTTCCATCATTATTTACTTTAATTGTTACAATAATTGCATGCATTTTTTGCAGAACTGACCTTCAAAGGCTGCTATTGCAGATTTCAAATCTTGAGATATCTATAGTATTCTTTCTTTGTGTAATTTATATTGCATTTGTCTTGTCTATTTCGAATTAAATATCGTGCAACATATGTTCAGGAAAAAAAATGGAATGATAAGTCATACCCTGCGCACTATCGTTACTCCAAAACCACACTTTCCAATACTTTGTCATCTGTCTTGACTATTTCGAATTGAATATCGTGAAACATATGTTCAGGAAAAAAATGGAATGATAAATCATACCCTGCACACTATTGTTACTCCAAAACCACACTTTCCAAGACTTTGTCATCAACATTATTCAAAAGACAGCTTTATTTAGCGAATTAGATCCCCTACAGGCTTTTAATAATCATAAAAATCTTCCTTTTTCTATTAATAATCCAAATTCTATTTCCTTTTGAAGAATCTGAATCTTATTTACTTCTGATTAACTATTCAGTCAATAACTAAGTCATCTACCGTTTGGATCTCGCTTTTTCCATACCCTTTACATCTCTTCGTTTTAGCTAAGATCAAGAGTAGAAACTTCTAGAAGTCCCTTGTACAACCATGCAGATATTTTGGCCTTATTTTAGTACTCCTAGTTCAAGAAAAAGGTAATATTTCAACTTCAAAATGGAAGAACGGGTTATTTAATAAATAAAGATTCTAGCTAAATTAATTTTACTTTGCTGGCTAGAGTTTTACTTGAACTGTGTGGCGACTATTCGCTAAGTTCAAACTGTATGAATGACAAGGCAAAAGAAGGATGAAAAAACCATTTTA
>KK122427.1:487077-498007 GCA_000611955.2 Stegodyphus mimosarum
CTTACAAACTTAGACAATACTTTTCGCTGGAAATCAAAAGTAGAAGTATAAAATTAAAACTGAGTTAAATAATCATCAGAAGCTGCCCAGAGATAATTAAAGCGAACTGGCTGTTAGCCCTACCACCGACGTGTACCAACCGGCAATTACTATGCTCAAATAACAAGCTTAAATCAGCAAAGCAACGTAGCCGAACGATAGAATACACTCAGACACCAGCTTAAATAGTACCTTCTACCCTATTTTGCATAACACGCGAAACTGAAATATCATTCTGCCAGGAAATGGAAATGAGGGAAGATAGAAAAGATAAGTAATTGAACGAAAACTGGTTAGTTTAAAACTATATGTTTCGTTATTAAGATAACACACAAAACATTAATAATTAAAAGGCAAAAAAAAAGTTTTGTGAAGCCATCTTAATAATAAAACTCACACTGATATGAAGAACTGAGAAAAGACCGAAAAGGAGAAAAACTCATACCAACACATCACTACATCAGGAATTTTAAAAAAAAGGCTGCTTTTAAAATTTTTGTGAATTTACTAATATTGAACTGCATACGGCGAAAGTGCGAAAGAATGCGGCTTAATAATAAAGCTAAAAAGACAACAAAAATGTTAGCTGGAGTGAGAGTAGCAACAAAGGGGTAGACTGAGAGCTCAGCAAGAGTGTAAAAAAAACTTACCAAATTCTTTTGGGCGACCGTTAAAATCAGAACACTTGGAGATTTAAAAAATTGCTTTTTCGTTGCTTTTAATTATAAATTTTGAGCATAGACATTCACCACTTTTTCTTATGTCTAATCTAATAAGTTTAGAAATGATAATTATATACAGACTGATTTTTTAATACAAAGGACCTGTGTTCTAAATCTTCACTGATGAATAGCGCACAAAAATTTATTTTTGCCTAGTAAATTAAGATAAGAAGCAATGTAAGAGGTATATTTATGACCTCAAATGACAGGGAAAAGTCCTGATATGTCATACTTAGATTTAAATATTTATTAAATCTTCGCATAAATTTAAATTTTCATCATGTATAAAAATTCCTACCTTGTGGCATCAGACTATCTATCGATTTGAATATATAGTCTTTTTTTAGCTTTCTCTATTACTGTCCTTATTTAACTAATTGCAATAACAAAACACAAATAAAGCCACTAACATTTTTTTTAAACGTAATTTATTTTATTTATAATTGTAAAGAATTTCCTCCTTTCTCATAGTCCGCCTTCGTAGTGATTGGATATATTTCTATATAATTATATAATTTTATATTATTATTAATACGACTTATACAAAAGTGTTCATCCGTAGATAAAATAATTTAATTACAACTACAACTCCCTCTTAACATAATTCGTAAACATAGTATATCGAAAATTGCAAAAAACAAACGGAACAGTACTTACAAAACTCTCTGTCTCTCACCAAAACGATTTTATAAAAAGCGATAAATCACTTACTTATCTTCTAAAGTATTTCTCCCCCCTTCTTAGCATACCTTCTTGGTGTAATGGTCAGTAAGCTCGGCGCATAATCGAGAGGTCCGAGGTTCGAGTCCTGGCGAGGACATTGCACATTTTTCATGACTCCTGCTTCAAAAAAATCGTAATGACTCTACAACCTTGTCTTCATCAAAATCGAATTCTGAACTTCCAGTTAGCAATGATTCTAAAATTTCTCAAATCACCCGTTCAACACCGATCTACGTTCATGCAACGTCGGACAACGTTTGTTTTCCCTCACTCTCAGTTACTTTGCATAAACTTAGAGAGATAATACGTTGTAATTTGGAATCAAAACGGGAAGAACAGAGTAGATCTAAAGTGAAAAAAGTACTCGTTAGTAGATTAAAGCAAGTGATTTCAGTGATTTTGTCTTTCAACAGAGCTAACTAGAAATGTTAAATGCAATGAGGACGCATTATTTAAAAAACAAAATTTCCACATTTCGAACCTCTGAGTTAATTCACATTTGTGTGCTAAATAGTCAAGATTAAAAGCAAAGTATGCATAAACCAATTCCTAGCTCGTATTAACTTCGCATAAATTTTCGCACAATTACAAAATTAATTCTCAGCAACATCTTCAAAGAAATCTTTAACTTTATTGTACCCTGCAAATTCTGTAAGTTTATTAATTAATATAACTATTAACAGACATATAAAAGTATGTCATTTAATTTACCTGCTTCTTCTTTATTCTGGTTGTGTATTTCAAAAGAATTTTTGCAATTTTTATAACAATCTTTGCTTTTGATTTTCGCTAACAGTTTTTGTGTTTGTATATTGAGATATTTCCATTTATGCTGAAAACTGCTGTACTTTGTTTTGCAAAAGCGGACAAGCGAAATCGATTTTTCATATTATTTTTCCCTATAAAAGGAAAACACCAAGTTTGCCAAAAATATTGTAAGGCTGTCGAAAGATAAACCAGATTTTAATATTAAGTCTTTCAAACTTGTCACTGAACAGGATGTCATCATACGCAAATTCCAATTTCGGACTATCTCTCTTCCAATAAGAATTCTTTGTCACTTTTGGAATTACTAAAATAAAACATTCTATAATTCAAGCGTCCTGTTACATCACACATGTATGACATTATTATTATTATTATTATATGTTATTTTATCGCTGCTTCAAACTCCTAAGGACATATGAAAGGCGCTGAATTTTAAACACACAGATTTCCTTTCCTAAAAATGGTGAAAAAGGGGTGTAAAAAACTACCTTGACAAGGAGCTTAGCTTATTTGGGTTTAACTTGAAATCCCTCATCAATTAGAATAATCTTTCATTCCTTAGTTTGGTATTTTTTTTAGTTTTATATAAATAAGTAATATATATGTATTATTAATAGCAAATGCACCTAAGAAAGGCTAAAAATGTTCCATCTAAATGCTAAGTTAGTGAAACATAAGGCAACATGAGATTACAAAACAGTCAAAAAAAGAGCTTCATTAGCCACGTGGCTGAATATTTCGTATAAGTTGCAAATGATGTTAAATAATTACCTATTTTTGAAACCAGATAATGCATAAAATGAAACTAAGTACATTAAATTATTGAAAACTACGAATATTACTTAATATACATTCGGAAGGAGTTTTAATTTAATGATCAGTATAACTGCTGCATATTACCCCGCGTTTTTTTTATTTACGCAGGAGTAAATTATTTTTAAATGTATTACAAGTTTATTATTTCTAAGTAAATCTACACGCTCCAAATTGCTTCTACTTACTCCAAAAATTCTGCTTTTATGTTTCGAATTTCTAAAAATTCTCTCTTTAGTTCAAATATTTAAATAATTTTTGAATTTCACTCTTCTGCCTAACTGAACAATCTTTGAAGAAAACTTCTTTTATTGTTTTAGAGCATTTGTATTTTCATTTATCACCGTTGACGTCCTGGAGTCCTATCAACACCTGAGAATCAGTAATTTTATTTAGAAAATATCTATCACACCTAAGTAGTTCATTAACAATATGAATAAGTTTAGAAATCTGGAAATTCTACGTAGTATAAAATAACTGGATTATTATTATTTTTGGTCGATAGAGGATTTAAAGATTTAAAGATAAAATTAATTTACATCTGTAAAACATAAAATTAAAAATTTTAATTTTAATTTAAATTCCAAAAGTGTTCATTAATTTAAAAATTTTTCATTTATCTTTATTTTGTTCTAATATAAAAAAATATTATTTCTAAGGATTACGCTTTTAATGCATTTTTCCGTTTCGTTCGTTTCCTTCATTTTCTCTTTTTGTTTAATTACTACTATTAACTCTCCCTATATCTTGCTCAAATTTTCAATCGTTGATAAAATTCTTTTTATTTATCTACTCATGTTCAAATACGTTTTTTTAAACTTGTAGTTGATCACATTTGATGTTAATATAGTTTCTTCACATATTAAAGATAATTAAATTTTAGAATTTCATAGGAATACATTACATACATTATTCATAGGAATTTCATTACATATTAAGACTTACAAATAATGACCGTCTATTGGGAATTCTCACGCGCTGTAAAAATTAATTTTATAACAACTTATAAATAACTAGCTAACACCGGCCCGCTTTGCTGGGCACACTATCTATTTGAATTTGAACCTAGACTTCTTATATGGACAAAATGTCTAATTTCGAATTGATAATGAATGTAAATTTTTAAATTTAAAGTCGGGAAATATAGTGCCAGTCAGTGAATCAAAGTCAAAACTCACACAAAAAAATTAGTTTTGACTTAGTGCCGCTTGTGATGGTATAACAAAAATCCATTTTGGACAAGATTTACGTAAAATCCGTTTTTAGTGCATGTCTACATCTTGGAATGAATAATTAGGCAAAATTTCATATCAATGTGGAGTATAGTTTCATGAGTTTCGATGATTCAGTCATATTTCGCTTATATATATATACGTATATAGATAGATAGATAAGCATACTGCTGTTATAATGTAGCATTAATAAATAAGAATGTCAGTTATAATGTATACTGTCCGACTGTGATGGTATAATAAAAATCCCCTTTAGACAGGATTTACGTAAAATTCGTTGTTAGTGTGCGTCTATATCGTGGAATGAGTAACTATGCAAAATTTCAAGCCAATCGGGTGTATAGTTTCGGAGATCTCGTGAGGAATCAGTGATATTTCGCTTATATATATACAGATAAGCACAATGCTGTCGTAATGTAGCATTAATAAATTATAATGTATACTGTTCGTCTGTGATGGTATAGTAAAAATCTACTTTGGACAGGATTTACGTAAAATGTGTTTTTAGTGTGCGTCTACATCGTGGAATGATAACTATGCAAAATTTCAAGTCAATCGGGTGCATAGTTTCGGAGATCTCGTGATGAGTCAGTGGTATTTCGTTTATATATATATAGATAGTACATTACTGTGGTAAATGGGATTGCAATACTTAACAAAAATAAATGGCAACAGTAAAACGGAGTTCTAAAGATTTTTAAAGTGTATGGAATTAAAGAAATGTAGTTTTATAGAGTTGGTTGAAGCGGATGTAATGTTGCATTGCGTAGCAAAAATTCTCATTAGTAGGAACTGACTTTAAAAAGAAAAAAATATTACTTTTTTGTTATTTCCTCTTGCAATACCATATTGATCGTGTCTACCAATCAATGTCCTATCATTAAAATGTACTTTTAGAACATCTTGTAGTACCTAAAATTATTACTAGTGATACAATAAAGAGACTATCAGCAAGTTACGTTTAGAAAATTTAATGGTTATTTTAGTTAAAGTGTAATTCTGTTTTGAAGGAGGAATAGAACGTCTAAGATAAAGAACAATTATTCTATTCCGTACCCTTATCCAAACATAAACTAAATATTTATGTAATTTTGATGTTAATAATCTTCTTTTTCATTAGGCGTTTTTGTTCAGCATTTCAGGCACGCGCTACCTTCGTTTCATCTGGCATCAGAAAACTTAGTCAATTCGCAGCAATTCTGGGGAATCTTTATCCCGAAAAAGGAGACATAAGATCACACGGCAGGGGGTTGCCACCAATACCTCTAATCCCCCCAGATACCTCGCGTTTCCTTAATAAAACAAAGCAGGGAAAAAATAGCGAAGGAAATGCGTCTTATTTACGACTACACATATGAGATACGTAACGACTCTTTTCCCACCAAACTATAAGCTGTCTGCAGTCTCGCTTTTCTTAAAAAGCTAAGGTTTTTTATGTTCTCGGAGCTTTCTCTTCATTTTGGGAATGAATGAATCGTAAGAGTTGATGTCACTTCATCGAGATCTGATATGTTATAAAAAGGTAGCTAAGATAAAGTATTTAATTTCTTATGGATAATACCGCATTTATTTCGAAAATTAATGAATAACAAATTCCGGCTTCCTTCGCTAGAGTTCACCATATTTAAAAAAATTAAAAATCAAACACAAAATGAGATCAAAGAGACAAAATGATTTAAATTCTGCAGGATTCTAAAGGAAAGTAATATTATTTAAATTACATCAAACAAGCGCGTGTGATTTTATAAATAAAACGAGAGTAAATAAGTTGTTTATTCCTTCATTAAACCTTTTAAAATATTTTGTCTTCATATAATCTGAAATTATGAGCGCAAAGAAGCGTTAGCCCAGAACGTCTATTAATCTCGAAACGGCATTTTGCATTGAATCGCTCTAAAAATCTGAATCACTTTTCAAAATGTTCCCACCAAATATTATCGCCTTGCATTATATTTAAAGAAATTAAATAATGAAGAGTCTGCATGAATGTATATATGTTTTTCGCATTGTGAAAAAAACCACGGTACCTATAATCATCAAATTTTGAATTACCTAATCATCCACCCGAACATGGGAACTTGGAGTCCCGAATTTTGAATTTCGAATTTGTTTTATTATCTATTTCATATTTTGCAAAACGTTAACGAATTTTTAATTAACAACAACATTGTACGGAAAATAAATCTTTATCTGACTGTGTATCGAAATTTTAAAGATATGCTGTTTTTAAATATTTTGTGATATTGCTGTCGAATTGAATTTTATGTGGTTTAAGTGAGAAGAATATGATATTTACTAAATAAAGTTAACACACAAAACGTTGAAAAAAATCTTTTGGGTGTAATATAATATAGAACAGGTTTCAAATTTTTGGGTATTTTATAAAGTAGTTGTCTCAAACTAGAGGCCTCTGGGCCTCGCAGTCCTCCAATGCATTTCCCATAAGTTAATTAGTATTATTATAAAAAGAATTTAAAAAAAAACTTAATGTTTTAATGATTTTACATTGCTTTCATTATCATTAAAAACAAACGTGATTAACGTCCCTGATAACCTACAAATGAAGTTAATTACTTCAAGTGTGACATAAATCTTATTCAAAGATTTGAAGATACAGATTTGATTAATCATTTTTCGTACTTGTCAATGGATAAATACAGTTACGAATTTCGATTCCTTGGGAGTATATTTATGTGTGAACAGTTTCTTTAGAAGAAAATTATTAAGTTTAAAAAAAAGGACCAGGCCGGCAGAAAAGTATCTACAATTCGTGACTGAGAGAGTTGAGTATTGCTTCTCAAAGGTTACAAATTTATCAAAATCGAAACTCCCTGAGATGTTGTAAACAGAAAGTTCTAATTAGAAATAAAGATATTTATAGTTATTTATATGTAAATGTAGGTATTTTTTCCTGTATGCATGAAAAATTTAGTAAATAAAAAATAACAAAGAGAATAGTTTTTCATCGTTTATTCTCAAGTTGTCCCGCCGGAAAACTTCGTGATTATGCCAGTCTGAAAATTTAATATTTAAAAGTTAATGCATTTGAGTAACGCATTGTAATCAAGAAAAATGTTTTTGCAGATAGCAACGTTTAGATTTCATACAGAAATAATTGTAAATGGATGTTTTCCTTTGTTTCATCATTATTACCGTTTCCGTATGTTTGATAAATGTTTAGTAAATGAAATTTAAAATTTATTTTAAAGAAAAATTTCAATTTTATTAAAAATTTTTGGCTAGTCAACTGCTGTCAGGTAGTGTATTCGACCCACAAGCAGTTTTAGTGAGCCCACTGATATAAGGAAACATTCCAATTTAAAATTCCATTTCGCAAAATTACAACAACTTGAGCTAAGTTTGTGTCTGTGTGCTCTAGCGGAATAATTTAGTTCCTCTCTTTAATTTTCCACATTTTGACCCTTCCGCTCATTTTACTTCTCAGCAATGATTCAAAACTTTTACGCCACGCAACACCTTCCAAGAATTCGCAACTTGTAACTTCAGGTTAAAATATTTTCATGACAATTTAAAACAATCATCCGAAAGGAGATCAAGCCTACCACATTGTAGTCATTATATTTTTATTTGCTGCAAACCCTGTAATTCTCCAACCCGATATTATCACAAAAGACGTTTCACGAAAGGAAAGGAATTTAATAACACACGTTTGTGTTATATGCGTTAACGAGGAAATAATACGTGGAGTTAAATAATATAATGCTTTTTCACTCAAAATCAAAATATATTCGAATTTACACATAGATAGTGACAGGAGGGGACTTTACGTGAGTGTTATAGAAGTTAATAGACAAGCTAAATTTTATTTTAATTATTTCAAATTCTGTAAAATAATGCTACATAATATTGAAATAATTCAAGTACAATATGTCGTCTGATTCAGATATTACTGTTTAGATTTCGTGGTATGAAGTTCTTAGATAAAAAAAAAATCTTTTAAAAATTTCATATTTCACAAAATAATCTTAAAACTGTTATCAGTCAATAAAGAATATTAAAACGTAACCTTATAGTTTAAATAAAGAAAAAAATATTATAAGAAGGAAAAAATAAAAAATATTATAAAAGGAAGAATTATACCTACAAAAAGCCGATGCTGCTGTATCTGATATTCCCAAAGTTTCGAACTTTCTATTTTAAGTTCTAAGAAAAAAATATTTAAAACGTAACATTATACATGAATTTCTATGGATAATTAAGAATCCAAATTTAAGCTCTGCCTAATGTAAATAACTTGGAACAGCTGTAATTTAAGCATTGCTTTAGAAAGCAGATATCTGAAATAAAACAATATAAAATGAGGTCAAAAGCAATTTCAATAATATATGTTTCTAAATGTTTATAGTTATGTGATTAATATTATGGCACACTTTACTAAATTTAAATGTGCATAATTGTTAATGTAAATAAGCTCATTTGTGATATGTATTGTTCAGGTTATGACATTTATGAAGACAATACCCGAGATGGATTTATTCCGTTGTCTCGACTCCTACGTAGTGGATTTTGGGACTTCTTAGAGAAGATGAGAGGCGGATACATGGTGCCTTACCCTCGAATTGGTCGTGAACTGGTGAATAAAAGGCAAAACATGATCCCTCTTCCTAGGATTGGTCGAGATTTACTAGATGAAGAAAACACATTAGTCTCCGAATTCCTTCCAAATCTGCAGACTTTGATCAATGAAATCCAACAACAGCTGATGGCAAATAATGTTTTGCATAGTACCAATACGGTATCTAAGAATGCCATGCTTAAAGACGGTTTAGAGACATTTGATGAAGACGTTTCGAAAGATTTTTATGACACCAGCGAGTTACACAATTTACATACACCAGCAGATGCAGAAGATTTACCCAGACAAATATTTTTAGGTTATGCAACAGCATCTAACGAAAATCTGTTAAATGATAAGATTGTTTACGGAAAATATTTTAATCAAATAAAGCACCTATCAGGTCCTGATATTAATGTCAATGAAGACGATTCGCCACATAATAATGGAGAAGTTAAATTATTTTTTGATGATTACGTCATAAAAGTAATTCCTGCCGAAATATAAGAGTCATATAACGTTAGTGTAATTAAGGGATCGACTTGCATTCAAACCAGCAGCATAGAAGAAGCTCATATCTTTCATTCATATTTTTAAAAATCTTCAGGACCATTCAAAAATAATAAATATATAATAGGTTTTAAAGTAATAAATAATAAATAATAAAGTAATTTTTAAAGTACATTAAGGGATAAACATTACGTTTTCCTTATGCTCTGTTGTAAAAAATTTATAAAAATATTTCTAAATTATGTTCACTTTTATTTTAATGATATTTATGATAGAACTTTTGAATCTAAAAATGTTCTGAATTTTGACATGTTCTTTTTTCCAGGATAACATTTGCATATTGAATTATTAATTTTTGCTTGCAGCTTATGTAATTGCCTAATAATATAGTGCAATAAATAATTGTTGTTTGCAGTGCTTTTGATGCTTTATTGTTTTTTTGTTTGCTGACTATGTTAAGCATATAAGCAAAAATAAAGAGAAGAATTTCATAATTTTGTTTTCAGCTTGCAATTTGGAAAAAAATGATTTAATATCTAGAATTATCCGATGAAAAATCTTTTTAAATATTCTTGACTGTTTTCAAGTCCAATTGTTATATGCCTTTTTTTATAAATGACAGTTTATAATTTTTAGTTACATCCAAAGTATATGTTTAATGTACTACGATGAGTAGAAATAAATTTCTAATGTAAAATAAAAAATAAGATAATTATTTTCTTTAAAATTAGCTTTAACTCATAGCATATTCAGGTTTCGAACTAATTCTTAGTCTTCCTTGCAAATGATGCTTATTAAGTCAGACAATTAAGAAACTCTAGTGAAAGGAAAATACGGGTATTAAAATTTAGAAGCTTTCTGGAAGTGTTTTAATCTTTCAGTTACTGTATTTATTTAAATAAGGCTAATTGTGCGGATCATTGTTTATTTGCTTAAAAAATAGAGGCTGCTTGGTTGTACGCTTTACAATTAAATAAATATGTCACTGAAAATAAAATTTCCTTATTCAGTGCTTTTCCCAAACAGTTAATTCTCAATATATTGTTCAGGTTATGAAATGTACGAAGGAGACAAGCGTCAAGGCCTGGTTCCCCTATCACGACTCGGCAGAGCGGGATATTGGACCTTCGTTGAGGAAAAGAAGCAAAGTGGAGGCATGATGCCATATCCACGCCTCGGCCGACATGTCTGGGAACTTCCTAAAACTCTTATACCTTACCCAAGAGCTGGAAGATTTATCGTCGATCCAGAAAACTACGATTACGATTTATTGATGACGTCCGATTACATCATGCCTGCTGTTGATGATCAAGTACCGGATATTGTCCTAAGCAACCAACCAGTAGAACAAAAGAGACAAAGCATTAGACTCGTGCCTCGTATTGGACGTAAGAAGAGATCAATCGTTGAAGATCAAAACAATCAAAATCATCAGTCTGAGAACGAAAGCGGACAAGAAATTTCAAAGTCAGTGTCCGGGCTTAGCCGACCTATATGGGACGAACTTAATGGTTTCGACAGTGAGTACTTCTTCCGTCCCGATCGCC
>KK122427.1:498027-518931 GCA_000611955.2 Stegodyphus mimosarum
CACTTGTGCCAAGGGTAGGAAAGAAAAGTTCCGATGAGGAAGATTTTGGAAGCAAGAGAGCTGTCGCATTCATTCCAAGAATCGGAAGGGCTCCTTTAACTCCTAGGATCGGACGAGACCCCAGGTTCAAGGTTAAAAGTAGAGGAGCTTTTATTCCTCGGATCGGGCGCAGAGCTGTTTTGACACCTAGAATTGGCAGATCTGATAAACACCAAGCAGGAAGTGAAGAATCGAAGTAAATGTTAAATTAAAATTTTAAGAACATTTATTGTTAGCGGACATGAAAAAGAAATTTCTTTTATTTGTTTTAACAAATGTTCCAGCGATGATGAAATATTTTTTAGAGACACATTGAAATACATGATGCATTCTATACATAAAATAAAGAAATATAAGAAGACACTTGGATGTAAATGGTAAAGGACATTCTATGTAATAAACTGTAAAAAATGTATGTTTTCATAAATATTTTTTGGTGTTTTCTAGTCATTAATTGCAAGATTCTCACTAAATTCTAAATATTAAAAAACAGTTACCTAAACTTAGTAAGAAGGGTTCAACTCAAAATTGTAGAAATACTATTCTGTGAATAGTAACCGTTCGATTTATAGACTGAGTAAAACCCTTAGAAAGGTTATTTTAAAAGTACATTACAAATATGGGGTAAGAAGAAACTTTAAATGTATAATTACATTTACTCAATTCTGTTTTCCTTAGGAATAATAAATTTCTTAAATTAATAAAGGGATTTTATTCATTTTCACGCTACTTCAAATGCAGGAGTAGCTTTAGAGTTACGTTTAGTTCTAAATTTCTAATTAGGGGAAGATTGCTATCGATAAGCCACTTTCCATACTACACATATCTAGGAATAAACCTTATGAAATGTTCAGTAAATATTGGAAAAATAAAAATAGGTGTCACTGGCCCAATAAATGAAACCGGTCGCCTTCACTGAGCCGGGGAGTTTCTATGAATGGGCCAGTAGCTATTTCCTTTTTAATACAGTATCATATTAATACCAGTCAATAAAATGTTTAAAACTATTTTTAGCATGATTCGTAAATATAAAACGCTGATTAGAAACTAACACAGGCCACTGAAAATACATTGAAATATACTGATAGCTTCGCATTATTCACAGGAGATTCACAGGATTATTCACAGGAGATTGATTTTAGTTTAGTATTTATAATCATAAAATATGCCTAATGCGCGAATCTACGAAATAACATTGAATTTTATTAGAAACAATTTAATGAAAATGAGGATTTGAGGGTAATTTGTATTTAGGCTAGTATAAAAAGAAAAATAACCATAACTTAAAAACATTCAATAGCATAAAATAATTATGAAGCCTACTATTAATATTAGGCTATAAATCTTACATAAATTACTGCATCAATTATTCGTTCTTGATAAGTTTAGTTTCATTTTACGCAATGATTAATTTTGATCCACTTTCTATACCAGCGCACTTCCCAGGAACTCTCACTTTGCACGATAGACACTGAATCATGTCTTCCTTAAAGTCATCACAACAGGCAGCACAGAAACATGAATAGTCATTGGAATGGTTAGGCCTATCTACAGAAAGCAATGAAAGTTTAGCCTTTAACTGTCTTCTCCGTTCCAAACGTTTGGAGTTGCTTTTTCACAGCGGTAACCCCGATTTAATAAAATCAACATCAGAATCAGAGATGTACGACAGAAAAGCACAAAGCTACGATCAGATCTGAAAAATATTTAGCTTATATCATAAATTTAATTTCTGGCTCCTGTTGGCTAAGCTGTTTTAAAGACTGTAACATGTGTACATAGTTTTAAGTTCTTACTGAGAACAACAGAAAGAATTACTCTATCCTACAACTAAACCTGTAAATTTTCAGGTTTAGTTTAAAATCAGATTAACAGTTTATAATTATTTTTATAATAAGAAAATGAGGTTATTATCCAATTACAGATTTAATTATTCCTAATAGCTTTTTACTAAATCAGACATAGTGGCATTTAATCTTCATCTTGAAAAGTTACAAAATACACTGGTGTTGAAAACTTACGCAACAATGTAAACATTTAGCACATAGGCATCAAATTGCAGAAAAGGAGGTCTGGAGATCAGTACAATGAACACGTAAGTCAGTAGAAACGTCATGCGTATGCAAATATCAGGAACGAAATGTCAGAGGCGACGTGAGAGTACACAAAATGCGTGATGTCGGCGCGCGCAGCTCAACAGTAGAATAAAAGGAAGAACGGAGACGCAATTCAACATATTCGCTGCAAGTGCCAGTGAGTCAGTTCCTGAAATATGGCTAGAAGAAATCATCTGTGAGACTTTACACGTGGAAGAATGATCGGAAAGCTGGAGGAGAGGCGTACTTCACCAGCGTAGCTGCAGAGTTCGGAATCAACAAAAGTGTCGCTTCGCGCGCTTGGAAAGCGTTCCAAACCACAGGTACAGCTGTTAGAAAGGTTGGTGGTGGCTGCCCGAGGACGACATCTGCAGGGTTGACTGATATATCGTCCTGCAGGCGAAAAGAGGCCGACAGCAGTTAGCAAGTGCCATTGCTCAGCAACTCTGTACAGCAACGGGGCGACAAGTGTCGCGGTTTACTGTGGCCAGACGCCTTCACAAAGGGGGCTTATTCGCCCACCGTCCTAAACGCTGCCTCCCGTTGAAAGTTGGCTACCGACGCCACCGTTTACAGTGGTGCAGAAAGCACAAAAACTGGAAAACTGATCAATGGAGTCGTGTCCTCTTTACGGATGAGAGTCGGTTCAGTACCAGAAGCGATTCTCAACGCGTTTTGATTTGGAGAGAGGTCGGGACCCGGTTTTATACCAGTAACATCAAGGAAAGACACCGTAACGGTGGTCCTGGAGTTCTTCTATCGCTGAACGAGCCAACTGAGCTCTACGTTTTCGACAGAGGGTATGTAACCGGGGATCGCTATTGTGAGGAGGTACTCCTTCCCCCTCTGTTCCGAGATGCCATTGGCCCACACTTAATTTTTATGGATGACAATGCACGGCCAAATCGGACTCTTGCTGTTGAGGAGCTACTGGAAAGGGAAGATATCACTCGAATGGATTGGCCAGCGTACTCCCCAGATTTACATTCCCGTCGAACATGTGTGGGACGCTTTGGGGAGACGCATTGCAGCACGCTTACATCCTCCGAAGAACACTCAACAACTCAAACAGATGCTGATTGAGGAATGGGTACTTCTACCGCAAGAAATGCTGCACCAGCTGGTTCTGAGTACGAAGAGACGGTGCGAAGCAACCATTGCAGTGAGGGGAGGGCATATTCCATATTGAGGAACATCTGCTTGTTGTTCTTCCTTTTGGATAGACAATCATGAGTCACGATACTATGCGTTCAATAAAGCTTGTTTTTGTTTGATTCCATACCGTATGCATTGTATTCCTTTTTCAGCTCCGATGCTTTCGTCATCCTTTACGTACATAATACTCTCCTTCATTTCTGCATTTGATGTGTCTCAGTTGATGTCTCGTGGAGTTATGGCAAAAACCCCTGCTGTTGCTTACGTTTTGCACACCAGTGTATTAGCCTCGATATGAATATATGGTTGGGCCACTAGCCCATTCATAGCAGCGCAGGCTGGTTCTTTGAAGGCAACTAGCAGTCTGCATGTAATACGTCGGTGATTTCGGTTATAACAAAGCAAATAACCATTGTTAATACACCTAAATAACTCTGAGTGAACACAGTTTTAGATGTTATCAGTAACAACTAAAACGCTATTAACGTCTCACTGATATTTATATTTTCTTTAAATTGATAAATTAGAAGAAAAGTACAAACATCTTATCTTCTTATAAAGCAATTTTGTTTTGTTTGAGAGTGAATCAACTTCCAATCAAGATGTCGGTTTTCAAGCTTCGTGTAGTGTATTAAACAGTCAACAGATAACGCCTGCTCTGAATAATTAGAAAATAATGGAGGTGGCTCAACAAAGGAGCCGACCCATGGATAGCAAACGTACTCTATGTTTTGACTTTTTTGAAGAGATTTTTACTAGCTTCGCATAAATGAACTGAAACACAATTTATCTCTGCAGAAAACATAATGGCACTTACCAACGATAATTTCATAACAAAAAGGATTATAAGCATTCAATTAGAAAGAAGAGAAGAACATAGTGCAGAATATCACCAAGCAAATTAAATAACTTTTTGATACAGTAGAGTTCCGCATACTCGACAAAATCTGCACTAGAAGAGTGACGAGTTAGTGAAAATGTCAACTAGTATGAAATAAATTTGTGTTATCCACGACTCATAATATTTTACTGTATTACTCTAAAAGTTCTAGCGCAATAAAAATCATGGAAAATTACAAGTCTTAAAATAAAAATTTAACAACAAATCATATACAAAACTGAAAAAATGACTTGTAGCTCTTGGTCAAAAAAATCTCGTGATACCAAACTGTCTCTCACATTTATTTCTTCTTCGTAGAGCTTCATCACGTAGGCAATGGAAAACAAAATGCCCATAGAAGAAGCGCCTTACTTCATGTGAACGGATAACTTTTCAACGCCCTTTATTCCTTCACTTTGAGCTATCTTTTTAATTTCTCTGTTGTCTTTTACCTCTTCGTCTTTCTTTTTCATAGTTATCCTCATTTTCTTTCTTTAATGCAGTTATTTTACCATTTTCTAAACGTTTACTGATTTCATCGAGAATCATCCAGCAAATTTTCCAGAAATGAATGAAGCTTAACGCTGATGTTCATTTCAAGATTTAAATGTCCAGCCATTTCGCCAACATGATTACTTTCTTTAGTTTATCAGCTTTGTCCCATCCTTTATCCATGACTGAGAGAAAAGAAAGAAGTTTATGTCTGCAACCGTTTTCGAAGGCAGCATTCGAAAATTTACACTGAACACATCACCAGTTGTCAATTTGATCCCCAAATGGACCCTTCTTTCAGTTGGTCTGTGGAACGTTTCATTGAATTTTTTAACATTTTAAAAGCTAACAAACACCTTTTTCTCCACAAACGTATAGTTATCTGATGCCATAGCGTCTCCTTGACCTGAAAGTAAGAAAAATGCTCTCAAGTACCAGTAAACTCACCTATAAGGAAGCCCATAAGCTCTCTAACAATAAATCCAAGTTCTCCTTCTTGAAATTCTTCGTACGATTTGAGGGCTTTTCCTGAAAAATGGGTGGTCTCTTTGCTGCATAAAAGATACATAAAAAAATTCACTCACTTTTTCGTTCTCCACAGTCATACAATCTTTTCTTGTAAACTACGAATGCATGATATTTTCATACACTAAGACTGGATTCCGAACCTCTTGGTTTTCACCTTATCGTAGTGGTTCATCCAACACCAAAATGCTTGGTAATTCTATTAATACTTTCTCGTTTACCTAGTAAGACATCAAATTTTATTTCCAATGTCAAATTAGTTTGATTTCTTTTCTTCTCGTTGTATATATAACACAGCACAACACTTGTAAACTTGCATGTAAACCCATAAACTCTACTCAGAATGAACTGAAAGTTTAATTTAAGATACTACCATATATACCTTCAGACAAGCTTGCTAATGGAAGCAGTAGCTAGCTAATAATAGAAAGAAACGTGGATGGTGAATATCATCGGCTATCTAATTTTCTTCAGCCACTTCGTTAATGAGAGGGGAATGGGGAAGATTGGAATTTTCACGAAGAAAACAAAACCTATAACCAAATTCGTTAGACAGTTCTAAGAATTAGTTTCACAGTATCAAAGGGATAAAAACTGCAAAAACAGAATACTGTAGCAAACCTTGGATAGAATAAGAATCATGCGGGCATTCATATTCAGAAACACGTATGTACTGCAATTACAATAACATAGTAATTAAAATGTAGCTATACTGTTTGCACCACATAGGCGATTCATTCTGCCTGTTAAGACAACAGACATTATTTAAAAAAAAACTGTGTTCTTGATCAGCAGAATTTTTTTAGTGTTTTAAAAACGTGATGGTACGAGATATTGGAAGACGAGTTAGAGGAATTCCACTGTATTACTTTATACTGAAATAGTATTTTTTAACAAAGTGAATAAAGCACATTTGGCGCAATTATCGCTTATAAAAATATGCTAAATTTCAGAACAAGCCATATAAAGTCACTTATAGCTTTGCAAATTTTGAATAACAATTTATTATTTTTTTGCAGGCGTTTTTAGAAAGACATCTTCTTCAAGGAGACGGTAAAAATTTTATATGTTATAATTCAAAAATATTTTCGAAAAATTTATAAAAAGGACTAAAAAGTACAAATTTTAAAACTAAACAGGAAAATATCTGCGAATTTTATTTAGATTGAACTTAAATTTCGAATTGTTAAAAAAAGGAATCAAGCAAGCAAATAAGAGATATTAATAAACATCGGGTTTTAACGAAAGTTTCCTGCCACCTCAAATATCGTCCGCGCAAACAGTTCGCGTTGTCATGTTTAATCATATTTTGCCAAACAATTTTAGGACTTAAAAAAAGAGACTTGCTGTAGAAAACTGACTTGTGAAAGTTGTAAAAAAGTATTGTTATCATAAGCACAAGGTGCCTAAAATGGAACTATCACGCTACCAGATTAGAACCATCATTTACCTCTACTTCTATTGCAAAACGTCAGCTACAGAATGTCACCAAATCATGTGTATAGCTTTAGGTACTAATGCTTATCATATGACACTATGAAGGTTTGGTACCGAAAGTTCAAAAATAGACTATGTCATTCATGAAGCAGAGCGCTCTGGTCGGCCTACTGATGTTGATCAGGCCCGGCTGCGAGGAACTGTGGGAGAAGTTCTGTATGCAACCACTCGAGAGCTTGCTAAGGAGTTAGACGTTAGTGCCATGTCCATTGTTCGTGCTATGCATCGCGTAAACATGACATTCAAGTTCAAGCGCTGGGCGAGCATGAGCTGACTTAAACAGACAGGACAGCCGTATTCGGGCCTGCACTAACCTGCTAGAATATCAACACAAGGACAAAATTCTGTACCGGAACGTCATTTGCGATCAAACGAGGATTTACTTCAACAACACAGGGCGAAAACGTGGTTGGTCTGGAGAGCCCGTCGGCAGCGTTACAAAGGGCAATTTGACTAAAAAAAACATGCTTTGTATCTGATGGGATTGCCGTGGCATTATCCACAAAGAGTATCTGGAAAAAGGTAAAATCCTCGACAGTAAGGTGTACCGTGAGTTTTGGAGCAAAAAGGTAATGTACCATGAAAATAATGCAAGACCACATGTGTCTGTATTCACAGGCTGGACTCTTTACAGACTCGAATGGGACCTTTTGCTATATACACCCTATAGCCCCAACATCGCTCGTTCCGACTCCTACATTTTTTTCACACCTACAGCTATATCTTAATGATGCTATCTTCCTGTTTTTGCACAGGACGTCTGAAATAAGTTTGATCTGGTTTTGGACTCGCGGCCACCACTTTATTGATAACACTTTTTGGCGGAAAACTTTTGTTACAACCAGATGTATATCAAATTCAGTTAACACTGAAGAGCTACAATTTTCAAAGGTAATGTTTTAAAAACTACTCGTGAGATATGGACAAAACCTGGCACTTCAGCATAATTTGGGACGTAGAATCGAAATATGGAAAAACAAATAGATACTCCAAACATCCTAAGTCGCGCTTTGAAGACATTAAAAGTAAAACGGAACATTATAGAACTGTATCATTTACTTGTGTAAGCTGTACATAGTACATTAAAGCATAAAATTTTTTATTTCTAATGCATCCCGGTAAAGCAAACCCAATTAATCTATTCAACTCAATTACTGTATTCAGAGTTCACTCTAGTATGGATCAAATGTTTTGATTATCATTTCATTCTGAATATAATAATAACTATAAATAAATATTAAAAATAGTAAGTAATAATAGCGGAAACTGAAATATCCTAATATTTATTGATATGAATGAATACAAAATTTATAAATATATTGAAGTAAGTTTCTAGAAATTTGTTTGAACTGTGTTAAAACATCTCATTCTATGAGATGCCCTGCGTTTTTCATGTCTTTAAAGTGCGACGTAGGATATTTATTAAATGTGTATACAGCATTGTTCTAACATACGTATATTGGCACAAAATCGGACTTTTTCCCAAATAACAAGCCGATTGTTTCCCGATCGGCTTGTTATTTGGGAAAAAGATTCCGATTGTCGATTGTTTAAAATATTGATTCTAAGATTCAAATTATGGCTAAAAACCGAACTTTGTAAAATTTGGTGAGAAATATACCGAGTGAATCCAAAATACAGTTTAGCTCACTTTTTTCACTTTCCGCCAAAGATACTTCATTTGGCGAATTTCTGAGTTTATGTTACCCTTTTCGCTTTCCCTTTCATTCTAGACATCAGGAAAAAAAGTCGCATTTTTTTTAAATATTTTTATTTTATAATAAATTTTTAAATCATAGATGTCATGTTTAGATCTTTTTTTTTTCTTAAAGAATTTTCAGCCCAAAGGGCATTAACCCAGAAGGGCTATTAATTTCGTTTTGGCATTTTGCATCGATTCACTTTCTTCGATGTTTAACTTTTCAAACTGTTGCCAACAAATATTACAGCCCTATATTATACTGAAAGAAATTAAATAATGAAGAATCTGCATAAATGTATGTATGATTCTCGCACTGCCATAAAACAACGATACCTAGAGCCATCAAATTTTGAATAACGTAATCCATCAGCGAATATGAACATCTGGAAGCCCTAATTTGGAATTTGTTATCTATTTCATATTTTGCCAGATATTAAAGAATTTTTGATTAACAAACTCAACGATTTCAAAACGTGGAATGGTAACAATGTACGAAAAATAAAATTTATCTTCAGCGCGCCAGACTGTGTATCAAAAATTCTAAAGATATGCTCATATTAAAATTATTTTGCGATACTGCTGTTGAATTGAATTTTATGGTTTAAAAGCAAAGACCATGATATTTAATAAATAAAGGTAACACTCAAAATGTTAAAAAAAACACCCTTTTGGACGTAATGTAGAATCTGAAAGCTTTCAGACTTTTTGAAACTTTTTTTAGCTATTTATAAGTTTATTTTTCTAACTATTTAATTACAGTCTTCAAAATAAAATCTTTCTTATAAAAAGTTTTATATGTTCATTCGCATTATGTAATTTAAACCTGTTTATTCATGTAAATATTTTAAAGTTTGTTTTATTTATTTGAATGGCATTTTTTTTTTCGAAAGAATGTTTTGTCACCAGTATTCGCTGCGATGCCTTTGAAAACTGCATTCGGCATTAAAAGGCAGAATACTAAAGTAGGGTTAATGCGTCTTTCAATGATGTTCGGTAAAGGTTGTAAGGTTTTAGTTTAAACTAACAAAGTTTTATTTTAATTTGCCTTTTTCTATCTGTTCTTATTTCAACTTCCCGTCAGAATAAGCGCGCGTTTCAGCTTTATGCTAATTTGAAGTGGAGCCAAGTTTCTATTTAAACGGTGGGTAGGAACCTCTCAGTGTGAGAGAGCTTTTAGTCTCAGACCACTGCTGCTCTGTTCGACGTTCGCCTGACCAGCTAGTATTTAAATTCTAAGCCTTAGCGTTGTTACTCTATTACTTATTGAAGTAATTCTAAGTGCGTTAGTATTAGTTAAATCTTGCTACGCACCATTTAGCAAAGAGGCCAACCTCGCGTTTATAGCTCTGTGAGCAACGACTACTTAATTTCCATTTAATTTTAGTTTAAATTATTTGATTGTTCAGTTTAGACCCAAGTGCGGTCATTATTTTCTGTATCCTCCCGAGTTGGGAAGTGGCTGTATATAATTGTGGTTTAATAAAAGAGGATTTTAAATCCTTCTTAATTGTAGTTCTTCTACCACCTAACCACAGTTTTCTACCACAGAACTTAGCTGCATTCAGCTCCCTGTTCAAGATCAGGACTTAAAGTATTTCACGAATATGTTTGCCAAGAGTATGCACCGAACACTCAGTCCTGACAAGGTATACAAATGAGAAAGTTCTATTATGTACATTTTAATTTAGAAAGATATGCATACAAATAAGTTACCACCGTTTTATTACTCTGCCTTTGCTTTACACAATTTTATCATCCTGCATTAATTTGTTAAAATATAATCTATAATTTCACAAGATCGAATTTTTTATTTTTTAAATCGCAATAAACCAATAACATAAAAAAGACTAAATTTTTAAGTAAATGAATATATAAAAACAATCAAACACAAATAAATAAATAAATATTTTATTTTCTTATCGCCTTAAATTTCTCTTCTTAATATCTTAGCCTTTATGATTTAAGGCAATCCGCATATGTATCCGCAATCCTTCTCCCTTTTCTATTCCATATATACCATACTCAGTTTAAAAACAGCTTGATTTCTGTTACATTCTCATAAGTAGAGGTATCGCCTTCCGTTCCATCAAGTATCTGGTCAGAGGAAAATAATGAAACGTTATTATCCATGCTACTGAATGTCTTTAGAGGCTAGGCATTTTGAAGGCAGGAAAAAAAAAGAAAAGACTAGTTTCATCAACGCTTAAAATACTTTTAACTGATATCTATAGGCTTATTTTGATAAATTCTTGAATCTTCAACAGGTTCGGCTGAGACATCTTTAACTTCTCCATACATGATGCGATATAGCCATTCAGCGACATAATTTAAATTTATAGAGCCCTTTAATGAAAAAAATCAATCGCCTTTCGCCATGTTATTTCTTGTGTCTTAATATAACCTTAGAAATAAATTGAACGTTCTTGTATCAACACTGAAAACAAATGCTTCTGAAAAAAGGTAATTAGAAGAAAAAAAACAATTTGCGGAAAACCCATTCAAAGGAACTGCGAGTTCAAGACCAAATATCTGGGGGTTCAAACCATATTTTGCTGAGATTTTCACTTAATAAGCCCATTCGTTGAAATAGTTGACGTATTGCTCTAAGTGAAAATCGCAGCAAAATATGGTTTGAACCCCCAGATATTTGGTCTTGAACTCGCAGTTCCTTTAAAGGGGTTTTCAGCAAACTGTTTTTTTTTTCTTCTAATTGCCTTTTTTCAGAAGCATTTGTTTTCAGTGTTCATACAAGAATGCTCAATTTATTTCTAAAGTTATATTCCCATGAATTTTTTATTCTTATCATATTCTTTTTAAGCTTTAGTTGCATTTTTCAGAAAGACTGCTTTGAATTTTCTAGACACTTTAACTGCAAAGTGAGCGTAAAGCAAAAGCCAAATAGGAGTTACAACTTGCTTTCCAAATGACAGAGGATTAAAGTATCTCCCAAACATTTTGTTCAACAGAATTCAGCACAATTTATTATGTCCCACATAATAATCCGTTATTAATATCGGGTACAAATATTCTAAATCATATAATTTTTACAATTTCTTTGACATGTAAATGATATATTGTAACAGTATGTGCAAAAACTTGCTATTTGAAACATGCTTCTTAAGAGGGTTAGTATAAACATTTATTTTTCATGTAATTTTACCAAAAGATTACTTAGAATCAAAACCGTCAAACTCTTAAAAATTAATTTATATTGTTAAATACTTAGTTTGAAACTTCGCGCTACGACGTAGGTATATCATGCATAAAATTTTCGCTTTTATGAAAAACAAGCGAAGAATGAATCCAAATAGAGTCAAGTTTCAATAAACTAAAACTGATGAAACTGTCTTTTGAGATGTGATCATCAAAAGACAAAAATTTGACTTATTAATCAATTTAGAATAGTATGTTTCGATGTTCACTTAAACTTCGTATTCCTAGTTCCGATGTTCATTCCGTCACAAATTTCGACTAATTGAAGTTCAGTTTTTCGAAGATTTTACAATATGGCAATTAAGTATGTGATATTTCCTTGTTCAAAGTTTGGAGTGACAGCTGAAGTAAGAGCAGAAACCAGGCATGAGAAGGTTAAAAGAACCCTTAATTAAAACTCTTTAAATTTCACAATGCGTCGACTTGACGCTAGCGAATTGCGCCTCTCTTGGGCAGTCACTCAGCTAAAAATTCCAACTAAAAACTAGACTAAAAATTCAAAGATATATTAACAAACAGTAGAGTTTTTTTACCATGGCTCAGATAATCCTGTTGCCCAAAACCGCGTCGCAGTTTCGTGGCAGCAAAGTAATAGCTGCTACGCCACTTTAACTAGCAATAAACGCAGAATCAGAAGCTCACGCTACAAAGTACAGTGCTTGCCCACACTCTCTAATTTCCCTCCTAAAACTGAGTATTTAAACCTTTTCCTCCCACTGGTATAATTTGCATTCCTTCACGCGCGCTACCAAATTTAAATACACTGCTCGACATTGAAAATGCAACACCAAGCAGGAGTGGTCAGAAATTTCTGCAAATTTTAGAGTAGACACACAACACTGAGTTATGCGAATGATGTGAAATGCGCAGCTCTCCGACGCACGTGAAGTAAGATATAAGGGAAGGAACGTGCAGAATGGGCAATATTCGTATCGTTATTTCTGCGAGACGAATTATCGAACAAAGTTGGTTTTTGTCCCGGAGGATGCGTGTAAGAGGAGAGAATGCCAGGCCACCGTCAACGAAGGCACTTCCAGCAGATAGACGATTTTACGAGGCGTAAGGTGATCGGACTGAGAAGGGCGGGTTGGTCTTTACGTCAAATTGCAGTTGATACCCACAGGGATGCGAGCACTGTCCATCGGCTCTGACGAACATGGTTGGAACAAGGGAATGCGGGAAGAAGGAGGGGTGCAGGTGCAGCCAGAGTGACGTCAGCACGCGTGGATAGGCGCATCCGCCGACAAGCTGTGGTGGTCTCGCAAGTCACTTATACCGCGATTCTGCAGCATGTGCAAGATACCCTGGATGTTCCGGTATCAACGACAACCATTTCCCGTCTATTGGTTGAACGTGGATTGCACTCACGGCGTCCGCTAAGAAGACTGCCATTGACCCCACAGCATAGACGCCAACGTTTAGAATGGTGCCGGACTGGAGTGATGTGGATGACAGAATGGAGAAACGTCATGTTTTCAGATGAGTCACGCTTCTGTTTATCCAGTGACAGGAGCGGTATACGTGTAGCGTCGACGTGGAGACATATCTAATCCGGCAGTAACTGTGGAACGCCCCACCGCGCGACAACGTAGCATAATGGTTTGGGGCACTATTGCCTACGATTCCAGGTCACCTCTAGTTCGTATTCAGGGCACTATGACGGCCCAACGATACTTGGATAATGTACTGCGACCTGTGGCAATCCCCTACCTTCAGGGTCTGCCTAATGCAATTTTTATAACGCCCGACCACACAGTGTTCGCATCTGCCAACATACTCTGCAAGGTATGCAGATGCTTTCCTGGCCACCGTACTCTCCTGACCTGTCATCAATCGAACATATGTGGGATGTGATTGCACGCCGTTTGCAAACTCTGTCCCTGCCTCATTCAGAAGACTAGCTGTGGCAAATGGTTGAAAGGGAATGGAGAGCCATCCCTCAGGACACCATCCTTACTCTTATTGACTCTACTCTTAGACATGTTTCTTCGTGCATTGCTGTCCGTTCTCGCTCTGTATTCTGACTATCATTTTGAAATAAAGATCACTTATTGCTGCTTGCTGTCTCTGTCTTTTTTCCAAATTTCATTCCTTTCTGACCACTCCTTCTTGGTGTTGCATTTTCAATGTCGAGCAGTGTATTCTGGCATTGACAATTTGGGGAATGAAGGCTTATAGGAAAGAAAGCATAAACTTAAACTTAACTGGTTAGTAAAAATGATTATATATCCCTACATGCAAGAGTGTATATTTTTCAGAGTTTATATTCATATGCAACTTCCTGTTTTTAAACAAAAATAGTGGGTAATTAAAGAGAAGGCTGGTAGAGGTCTCTTTTTGGCTTAATTCTAACAGTAGAATGTTGCATTTCTTTTATACGTATATGTCTTCCATATACTATTAAAAAAACTTTTCTTTGAAAGGACACTTCAGTTTTGGGGCAGCGAATACGTGGGATGGCTGAATATGTATACTTAATTTTGGAACAGACCAGGGGATAGTTATTGACGGGTGAGAAGATACATTATAGTGTCATCTAACTTGTTTGGAATAACGATTTTCCAGTGAGTAAAGAAAAACTACATATAATCTGCTTAATTCTCAGTTATTTAAATCAAATGCCCAGCCAATCACTTAAAACTGCAGCAATAGTTTGACACCTCAACTTGTAAGATAATTCTAATATCATTTAAACTAAACACCTGTTTACGTTTTCCAGGATAAATAACTCAAATTCCAAGAACACTAAATAAATACAATAAATAATAAATCAAATTAAACAAATAAAAATTAATAAACGCCTAATTATTAAATGTTACGCTTTCACACCTTAATTACTTAATCGATCATCATGAAATTTTCAGGAAATATTTTTGATATATAGAAAAGGTTAAAAATGTTTGCGTGATTTAAAACACGTATCTGCGCTCGCGGACAAACTTTTACATCGTTTAACTTATCATAATGAAACTTTCAACATTTAATGTTTATACAACGACCATCATTTTTAAGCTGTAAAACATATTATATAGTTTAAGTTTCAACAGATAAGTTTACAGTTTATAGCCTAGAACCTTTTCTAATATATCAAAAATATGTCTTGAAAATTTCATGATGATCTGTTAAGTAATTAAGGCTTGAAAGAGTAACAAACGAACAAACATACAAACAAACTGACATTCGCATTTATAATATTAGTTCAGATTCAATTAATATAGAGGAGCTAAAATTTTGAAAGCTAACTTTTTAAAAACTACTCGTGCGATTTTTACAAAACTTTGGCATAATTTGAGTCGTAGAATCGAAATATTGAAAACGATTAGTACGTTATTTCAGAAAAAGTCAGATTTGGTGTCAAAATACCTACGTTAGAACAATGCTATATGTAAATCTAATATATATCTTAAGTCGCGCTTTCGAGACATGAAACACGCAAGTTGGATTTCGTCAAACGGCTCAGTAGAACGGGAGCTATAGAACTGTCCCATTTTTTTTTCGCAGTGTACTTTTTGGTGGTGTTGATGGAAAGAGTATAAGTGCAGGTGTTTAACCTTGATTGATATAAAATTAGTAACATGTTCACAGCGAAAGACAACTTTTTAAATTATTTTACAAAAAGAACTTTAATAAATTCCAATATGGCAGTAAATGTAACAGAAATAATAATATTTTGAAGATAAATGTAATAAAAAAGAGGTCTTTGATGATAATATTAGAGGCTTTTCAAATACAAATAAGAGGTTGTTTAAAACTTTTATATGCAGTTAAATGTCAGGAAATATTTTCGCATATAAAACATTTTCAGAGTATGTTGCATTTGCTGCACATAAAAATAAGATAAAAATCTTATATTCTAGTAAATTTGCCGCTTTTAAACATTTCTTTAACAGAAGACAGAATTTTTTATTTATAATATTTTTGACAGATTGTTTGACGTATTCAGATGTATTGATTACATATATGAGGAACAATTTTAAATCTGCAAATAAATTTCGCTGCGTATAAAAGTAAGTTAAGGAAAAATAGCAGGGTATAAAATTGCGAGGGTTAAAATCTGTTTTTATTGAAAAAAAATTCTTTAAACCTTTGATCAATACATTTTTAAATATAAAAATAACTTTTCGTACATTATCAATAAATATTTATCATATATTATTAATAACAATGAAAATAAAGAAATTCAATACGGGAAATCGATATTAAAAGTTTATCTAGAAATTTAAGGCTCAAAATTATTGGTGCAGTTCTTTAAAGATTGTGACCCAGACGGAAACCACATTTAATGTTAATATCTCTTATAACAATTATGCCAAATTTCAAAACATACCAATGCATAAATTCAAGTATATCTTTATAAATTTTAAATAAAAAGCTATAAATACTGAGTCTTCATAATTTTCCCTTCATAAGGATATTAAAACTAAAAAGATAGAGATGCTTACTCGTAAATAGAAAGAGCAATCTTCAAAAGAGGCTGTGAATACGAAGTTCGTTTATCCGGCAATTTACGCCATCTATTTATAACATAACTAGTCACTAGGCCATTGACGGAACAGATGGGTAAATTATTTTCTCATTTGTTATATTTTCAGCATTTTTTGAATTTTACTTTTCTCTTTGCTTATATTCTCCATGCAAGCTTTAGCAGCAGTTTTCATTATTTTAAACGGTATTTTCGTTTCATCTAACTTAGTACTCTGTTTGGTAAATTCTACAATTCTCATTTCTCAGTTCACAAAACGCCATTATCCTCGCCTTTCTCTGCTCAGTTTTATCAAGGCCCCACTCTCCTCAAAGGCTTTTAAAGTGAGGTTTTGCATATACGATTCTGAAAGTGAAGTTAAGTTACTTACGCTTTACACATTACTTGTTAATCATGCAGTTAAATTAGTATTCAAGTATACAAAAGTACCCATGCATGCAGTAAAGTTAATATTTAAGCATCATTTTCTTCGCATTTATGTCAGATACAAATCAACAGAAAAATTACAAAAATTTTAAAAGTAGTATAGAAGTATACGTTTAGAATTCCCGATGCGGAGTTCAGTGTTGGCATACATTTTTCTGTTTTTTTCAGTCTTTTTTCAGTTCCGTCGTATCAATATTCAGTTTTCTTACTAAGATGGCTTTACAAAACATTTTTTTTTTAAATTTTCATTATAAACGCTTCGCATGTTTATTTTATTTATTAAATGTCCTGTTCTTAGCGAGCTTACGCCACATAAAATTCGATCCAATGGCAAAATCACAAAATATTTAAAAGCAGCATATCTGTAGAATTTCGGATAGACAGTCTTTTGAGCTGGAGATAAAAATGTTGTTTTCCGTACAGTTTTGCCATTGGTGGCTTTGAAATCGCTGAGTTTGTTAATGAAAAATTCTTTAAACTTTTACAAAATATTAAATAGGTAATATATCAAATTCGAAATTCAAAGTTCGGACTTTTAGGTGTCTATGTTAGAGCGAAGGACTATGTTATTTAAACTTCCGTGGCTCTCAAAATCCAAATAAGGCCTTCCAAATGCCCATGTTCCTGCGGAGGACTACATTATTCAAAATTTGATGAATGTAGGTACCGTTGTTTTTTCAAAATGCGAGTAGCATGCCTACGTCCATGCAGATTTCTTATTATTTAATTTCTGTAAATATAATACAGGGCGATAACATTTGGTGGTAACAATTTGAAGTATGCTATACCGTTTATAGTAATTCAACGCAAAATGCCGTTTCGAGACTATTATCCCATCTGGAACTAACATTGCTTTTGGGCTAATAATCCCAAATCCTCAGGACAGTAGTGAATAAAATAATAATTACCATTTTAAGATGCATAATAATTTTGCAATAAATAAATATAAGAGATTACAAATATTTAGTTCAGCGATATCTAGGTTTTTGAAACAAATATTAAAATGTTAACACATGCAGTCAGAAATACTGAAAATAAATCTCAATAAAAATAAAAGCACCGAAGATGCCGTTTGTAATTGTCACAGATATTCTCGAAAACAAAAATATGATGTACAGAAACGTTTCAAAATATGGGAGAAAGAGTAAAGAAACTGTACGTAAAATTCATACAAAGTGATGAAAGCTATTGAATAGTTTATAATGCAGTCATCACTAATAGTATTGCTAATCAGTTAAACGAGACTGTAGAGGTCGAGCTTTTGAAAATTTGAAATAATTAGTAAGCAGCGAAAAGAAAAATACTGAAAAACATATAACCTGTAGAAATGCTTAAACGCAATTGAAAAATTTCAACCTCTTACTATGCAAGCATAATAAACTACCCCTTAAGCAACCAGAGTTAGGAATTTTTACTCTATAGGAAGGGAGTCATTACATATATGTTTAGTCGTCATACATTCCCTATGCGTAGATATGTCTAATAACAATAGATTATTATTATAATAGTTATTCTACAGATAAATATGTAACAAATAATTTGAATTTTACTAGAATATAATAACACTCATTTTAAAAATAATGTTTATGACATATATTGTTTAAGGAAAAAAGTATATTGACTGTTTCTAAATAAATTTCCAGAGGTGCATGATTCATTTTAAAGGACGCAAATGTCATATATATATATATGAAAGTCCTGTAATAAAGAATTTATTGCGTTATTAAAAATTCTGTTCAGAAGTTTTAAAACCTCATGCAAAACAACGTATAGAGAAATTATGGTGATTATGTTTGCATCTAAGCTCATCAGTCACTTACGCCTCGTACAAAACGTTTTATGCTCTAACATAAAATTCTTTATACCTTCGAAATCCGACGTAGCTCTTGTAATGTGCTATTTTAATCACAAAATGCATTTTTTATCAAGCCATTTGCAGTTATGGCATTCAGCCAAATGTATACAAACATTTAAAGCTAGTAAAAGCCAAAATAAAATATTTGTTTAAATAGTCCTCAAAGTAACAGGGCATGAATAGCTGCCGGAGAGAAAGAGAACATTTCTGCTCTCTTTAAATCCTTATTATTCTCTACTTAATCTGAGAAAGCTGTTAAGAATACGTATAAGCCCCTTCACCAAGTTCCTACTCATGTAAATTTTCACCAACATGCTTAGGAAAATTGTTTTTAGTATCAAAGTAGCATCGTAATGGCCTATCATAAAAGGAAATGTTGCTATTATTATGAAACGGAAGAGAATGATTGTGAAATTACAGAAATATAACAACGTGATATTATAGCTTTATTTACACATAAGACTACCATTTATTTTGCATCGAAATTAACATTAGCACAACTAGAGATAGAATTATATAATGAAATAGAATAAAATATAACTTAGAAATTCCGAACATTTGCTAATGTTTCTATAACTATAATTTGACACTCCCAATTCGTGCTGTGAACTCGAGCAATAAGCATATTTATGGTTAATAGAAGCCTTTGTAAGATTCTTTAACGGGAAGTTTTAGAGATTCTCCCACGAATTTTGATTAGAAATTTTTATTACTCTTTTAACTTCTTTACTTTTTTCTATTCTATATAAAACTAAGCGTACAAGTTTTCTCTATTTTTCTGTTTCAGAATTCTAAACATAAATATAAAAACAAAGGGCAAATATGACACATGAATAGAAAATCCGTATTCATATTTATATAAACGTATGTTATTTTTATCTCAAACTTATGATTATCTTATAATTAGACAAATGATTGAAATATGGAATTGAATTTTATTAAACTGAAATTGAAAAGCTACAGGGAAAAATACTTCGAGCAAGCTAAAGTTCGAGCTAACGTGACTTTCCACAAATTGCACTTGAAAAAATACTCCATATTCCAGATACCATATAAATAATTTTAATAAAATGAGATAGAAATATCGCTTTTATTAACGATAAGGTTAATTCATTTTAAGCTACTGTTAAAATCAAGAAATATAGCTTCTTAATCGTACATACAAAAGTGCAATGCACAGTAATAAGAAACGAAATTACCAGACAGTTATGGTTATAGAAATTAGCATATGTATTAAATGAAGAAATCGAATGTGTCAGTTTGGTATAGGACAGTTACGTTTTATATGAAGCATGATTTTCCCTAGAAGCAATATAACACATGCAGCGATATGTGATGCTCTGAATTATGCAGTTTATCAGTTCCGTAGGAAGCGAGAGCCATTGTTCTTGTAAAGCAATTACAAGCGCGCGAAAAGGGTCTGAAGAGGAAGACTGAGAGCAGTTATACGTCTTCCCAAAGCATCTCAAACATGTTCGATAGGACTGAGGTCCAGTGACCGAGCTGGCCACTCCATGAGCTGAATTGTTTGCTGCTGAAAATAATCATCCATGGTGCGAACCCTGTGCAGTCTAGCGTGGTAGCAGGAAATTATTCCTATTATCCCAGCATAAAGGCGCCCATAAGCACCAAGGACTTCATCTCCATAGGCCTGAGCATTCAATGTTCCACATGGAAGGGCATGGAGATCTGTAAGCCCACCCAAAGGGATTACCACCTCAGATACATGCACTGCCTATTTCGGATGCATCTATTTCACAGATGTTTGATGGATGATATCGAGTTCCAGGTTCTCTCCAAATCAAATAATGCCTACTATCGCTTTGGAGGTTAAACCTGGACTCATCCGCAAAGAAAACAGCCCTTCATTGACAGTCCAGTGGACATGTCGACGTGCCCACTCAAACGTTCCCTTCTATGACGTGATGTGAGAGGTACGCAAACGATTAGTCGCCTACCGTACAGACCTCCTTCGTAATGACTTCTAGGTTGACGTTGAAACCAACCTTTCAGGGGCTGCAGCAAGAGAAGATTTCAGTTGAGATTCTGTTCCTTCCTGCACATAACAAACATTGGCCATCAGCACTCGTCTTAGCGGTTACTAGTTCTTGTCTGAACCTTCTGGATGCTAAATCTGTGGTTAGAAATTGTTTCCAAAGCCTAAGAACCACATAAGGACTCAGCCATCTGGCTACTTCTCTCTGACTTTGTACCGCCTCTAGTCTACCAATAGCTATCTATCGCAGTTCTTGGAGCAAATGATGCCTGGAGAACATTACAAATTAGCTATCCCAAACTTGCCATCTCAGCATCGCAGCGAAATTTGTACGCTTGCTCGGAAACGTGCAATTTCAAGCTCTTCGCAGATGATGTATTTTGATTGCAGCGCAATAATTTGCATACTGTAGTTTTACTCGGCAATTCTTTTTTTGGCAACATAGTAAAATTTACGGATTGGCTTATGCTTGAACGAGTTATCGCTATTTTTGTGATTTTTCCTTAATGTTTGGAAACCAGTATATATATATATATATATATATA
>KK122427.1:518953-640673 GCA_000611955.2 Stegodyphus mimosarum
TATAAGTGTGCACCGTTGCAAACTCGTTCGCAGTGATATGGAGTTACTAGTTTGTATTATACCTGTAGCGCCGTCTGTTCTGTTGATGGTTTTAATGGAACCGTCTATTATTTAAAGAATGTTTCAAACTAAAAGGTTCAGAAAAAGTGTTTTTTTCATCCTAGGAATCAAACAATTTTCACAGAAGTCCGTGGCCTACGGTGGACGATAAAACATATTTCGAACCTGTCTAGAGAATAATCATTCATAATTTGCATTACAAACACATAAGCCTTGCCCTACAACATAATGGAAGGTTTTGCTGTCGGTGACAGTGGTTCTTTTCCTGATGTATCAATTAGCCTAATGATTAGACATAAAAACGCCTCTCCTTTACATGGACCAAAGATTATTCACCATCATTCTGAAAATATTTTTGAATTCGTTTTATACGGAAAAAGAAAGCTCTCAAAAAACAATTTAGTTGCCTAAAAATCAATTTAAGGGTTGGAGGAGACGCATACATTGCTTGCTTTGAATAGTATTCCGTGCTAAGTTTTTAGAACTGTTTCCATACTTCAGACAGGGGCGAAACATTGGGTAAAGTGTAGAGACGTCGAGCGAGAACTCTTTCAAAGGGCTTAAATGCAAGCGCAAAGGATAATATACTTGCTTAAAAATACAAAAAGATTATTATCTAGTTATTTTGGTTAACCTCTCATATGTAAAACTTAAAACTTAGCATTAAAACGATGTATCTGGATTTGTATTCTTAAATAGATGGAAATTTATTGGTACTTAATATTCGTAGTAAGCAAATAACAGTTTAAATTCTACTGAATGTTCAGTATTAGATTTTAAATTTATTTCATTGGCAGAATTATTAGATTTAAATTGTGACTATCAAATATTTCCAAAAGCTGAGACAATATACTATATAACTACTTTCTAATGTGTCTACTGATGTCTGTCATCTAGAAATAAACCGCTAATGTATTTCTGTTTGAGAAATTTCTAAATTTGGTGATATCTATGAATATAGAATTTAGTTTTAATGGTTAATTTTCTTCATTGCTATTTAAGCATCAATAAGAGCAAGATTAATTAGTATATAGTTTAGTTTGGTACGTCGAAGCAACATTATAAATAATTGAGATTTTACACGAATTTAGTATACATTATAAACTAAAATTACAGTTTGTTATGTGTTTCTTATGTCTTATACATTTTAAACTGTGTGCCAAAGTTTGAAAATCACTATTATAAGCTCAAATGTTTTATTATATTAGTTTCTCAAACTATGGTACTAGTATCTTAATTAGTAAATGAGCAGTTTTGGGAAGATATACAAGCACAGATTCGTTTTTTAATTTCATTTAAATTTTAAATAAAATAAAGCTGTTTTTTGACAATGGGTTTCTCTCTCCGTGTTGTACTCTATGAATCCTTTTCCAGTAGCGCGTATATGTAAGAATAATTCTTCATCCTTCTTCTACCTAACTTATAAATAATGCAGATTGAATCTGCAATTGGAGATTTGCTTGAAATGTTGAATAATGAGATATAAGAAATATATGCCAACCACGCAAGCATACATTTTCACCGAAAGATCTTATGGGTTTAATTATGGTTCAATATTTTGATTGGGAAATTTAAGTTACGGTATATTTTTTTTATCTGCATTTTCCAAAAGAATGACTAACACCATTTTGGGGGCATTTAATGATAAAAAAATAGTATTTACATTCTTTTATTAAATAAAATGCTGATAAAGATTCTCAATAAATGATATAGTTAGCCACCAAAATGAACACCAATGAGCTATTTAAAACACGTTTCTATAATTGATTCAAAATGCCTCAGAAGGCCGTCAGGTATAATGAAGAAATACAATCTACGAAACATTTTTGAGCCGTTAACTGTAGAATTCGGTAATTTTGCAGCACGATGCTAATTAAAAGTTTTCATAGCATATAATAGACAAAAAACTATATATATGAATGTAAAATAGTACACATATGCTGAAATAAAAGATGGAGAAAATCAATTTGAAAGAATCTAAGCATTACAATCAGGCATTACAAGAGATTTCTGCAATAAAAATTTTCGTGAAACATAATCGCAATAGCTTATGAAGCGACTAGTTTCTTTTATTCGCTTAATATAGATATCTATTTGTTTTCTTATTATTTCTCATGCCTATCGTTAACTATATTTTATATATATATCTCAAACGCTATCTTAATTTGCATTTCTTATATTGTTTCCTTACTTATACAATATCATCTTGTTTTTTTTATAGACTTTGATTTTATAGGCTTTTCGATAATGTCTTTCTATTTACTCCTAAGACTTCTTCGTAAACAACTTTATTTTAATTTCTCCACCATTTTTAGTTTGTTCTAGGAGTTAATTCATGTCAAATTTATAGAACAGACGTGCCATTCAGTTTTACTAACATTTGGTTTCGAATTCAAGTTTGTTTCGTCACACTGCGTTCTGCGTCTATTAACTATGGATTGCAGTTCTGCGTCGATTAACTTTCATTTTGGGTACTTTCTTCAGATACTTTTTATATACAGTCGAATCCGGTTAATTGGACCACCGGATAATCGGACCAGCCGCTTTTTCGGACCAAATCCTAAAGAAACGAAACAAATCCTATGTACATATTACATATGAATAATATTACTTGGTTATTTCGACCAAAATTCTGTTTAATCGGACCAAAAAACGTGAGAGCGAATGAGAAACAGAAGCCACAAGTCGGCCGCGTGCAGCGGATGTACAGGTGCTCCGCGACATATGGGAGGATCTGTAGCTGCTCTACCCAGGAGAATGCTTTATCAAAGGTCAGGAATTCCTTAAAGTGCATGACAAGAGCAAAACCAGTGGGAGGGGAACACGCGCACCATTTTCTTTGACCTTTCTTAAAACAGAGCCACCAGTAGCTGCCAGCGAGTTATTGATCCCACTGCGTCTCCGATCTTCGAGGAAATGAACAAGAGAGTGTCCGGCTTCACCTGAAAGGAATTCGCGCCTGGCAATCATGATTAAAGCTTACACGAGAAACCTATCATTTCACGACCCTTTTGGGATGATTTTAGTGCCAAAGCTTTGAATGCCGATTTAATTCCCGCTTGACCTCAACATCTTGACTCCGAAACACCAAGGTTTCTTCAGACCACTTTAGTCAGTGAAATGTACGCGTGTCTTGTCTCCCCTGCCAAAATGCCACGACGGGACTTGACGTTAGCTGAAAAATTTTGGTTTACTGGATAAGATGAAGTAACAACCAAGAAACACTAGTCAACGTCGGTTGGTAGAAATTACGGATTGCCAAAGACTACAATTTCGCTCTTGATAAAACAAGAGAAGGAGCTGCGAGAAGAATGGGCACAATATGAAGGACGAGGTGGAACTTCGAAAAAACGGAAGCGTGAAGGCAAGGATCCAGACGTCGATGAGGCCCTTAATGAATGGTTTGACATTGTTACTGGACGAGCTGTGGCAGTACGCTGCCCATTGTTAAAATGCAAAGGCGAAGAAATCGCCAAAAGGCTGGGCTACGATGACTTTAAAGGTACGGACGGTTGGTTGTCTCAATGGACGTCTAGACATGACATAAAATTCAAGAAAGCACATGGCGAGAAAAAAAGTGCTGATAACGTAGGCGCTGAAGAATGAAAATCAACAAAACTACCCGAGCTTCTTGAAAATTTTTCAGTGGATGTCATCTACAGTGCTGATGAAACTGGGCTGTATTATCGTGCTAAATCGGACGGCATGTTAAGTTACAAATATGTTGCACTCTCTGGCTCAAAAAAAAACGATGGATAGCGTAACTGTCTTGTACTGCTCAAACATGTCAGGAACGGACAAGAAGAAGCTGTTGGTTATAGGAAAAGCACTAAACCTCGCTGCTTTAAAGGACTTAGGATGGATAGTTTACCAATTGTGTATCGTGAGAGCAGAAATGCGTGGAAAACATCTGAACTTTTAAAGAATAGCTGAAGAATTGGAACAGAGAGTTACAACGCCAGTCGAGAAAAGTGCTGCTTCTTCTTGAAAATTGTGCAGCACATCCTCATTTAGATTGATGGAAGAACATCCAACTGGAATTTCTACTTCCCATGTCCACAGCTTTGGTCCAGCCAATGGACATGGGCATCATAAAAAATTTGAAGACCGTTTATCGTGTAAGGTTGGTTAATTACATCCTTGAAGCAATTGAAGAAAATTTGCTGACCTTATCGTCAAAAACCAGCGAAGTCAGTGCAACGTCAACATCTTACAAGCAGTTACATTTGAGGCTGACAGCTAGCGAAAAGTGAGCTGTGAATCAATTCAAAACTGCTTTTCTCATTGCGGCTTTAAGCACTTAGTTTTGGAGATGGATGTGGACATGCTTATTGAAAGTGAAAATGATGACAGATATGTGGAATTTCAACAGATACAAAATTGCGAAGAATTTTTGTCCATCGACAATGATCTTCAATGCTACGATGAAAATGAAGATTGTGACGCTACAATCGTTGCTCGAGTTGCAGCACGACAATATCGGAAGACCAAGAAAGTGATGACGATGATGCCGCTAGTAAGTTGGTGCAAGCAACAACACAGGATGCGAGAAAACGCATTGAAACTTTGCGTCGGTATTTCATGCAGGAGGGAAATGAAAGCAGTCCCATTGCTGCGTTAGATGTTTGTGGCGATTTCGTTCACGCGCAATCCGTCAAGAGAACGCGTCAGATCACATTGGATAAGTTCTTCAAATGTTGACTGGAACTTCGTAAAAACTTGTTTTTATTGTGCTTCGTATGCTGAGTACCGTGGAGATCGCTTCTTAGAATTTGTTTCTAAATTAATTTTCTCAATGAAAAACGCTCGACTGCAGTTCTTTTTTGTACATGTATGTTCGCCATACCCCCGTGTGTACCCAACAATGAAGGTTATAATTACATTTTAGTACATGATTTACATGCACATTTACTGTGTGCTACATATAGCACGTTCCGTCTTACAACATAGGACATGTTCGTATAATCGGACCAGCCGGTTATTAGGACGAAAACGATCGCTTCCCGATGTGGTCCAATTAACTGGAATCGACTGTATTTTTATATCATGCAGGAGGAATAAAAATATTAGTGAACTAACAGGTGATAAATTTATAACGATAATTCTTCTAAATTCACTTCTGGCAATTTTAATCGCCCCTTCAACTGATACCTAAGTATCATTTATATAGCAACTCTAAAATATATATTAGAAAACACCATGGCGCCTTTCACGGTTCCATCATAAATAATTTTAGACTGATTGGAATAAAAATGAATCAGCATAAAAACTGTGCTCTAAAGCAAATCAATTTTCTGTTATATTATCAAACGCATCTTAACTAAAATTAAATTTGATTAATCGGAAAAAATTAACAAATTATTCTTTATAGGACTATTATTATGTAATTAGTTTCAGTCGTAGACAATATTATTTTACATTATTCGTGGAACCAAGTTTTTCAATATCCTTTACTCTATATTGCTACTTGCTGAAGTACCCGATACCAGTTAAGTTAGACTGAGAGTAACGTATTTAACAGCAGAGAGAACGATACCGCTATAATCCTTCTCTAATAACGATGCAAAAAAATACAATTCATAGTCATACATTATTCAGTCTGATGCGATACAGAATTCATTATATGGATTATATTATAATCCGATATGGATATATATTATAATAATATGATAATAACGTACATTTATCATAAAGGGAAACTGCCAAAATATCTAGGTGCCCGTTTTGTAAATTATTATAATTTTTCTCTAACCGTATTTTGTAACAAATCTATAAACCAAATTTTGATTTTAAAAATATGTCTGAAATATGATTAACTGAAATTGTGAATGTTGTTTTCTATTCTAAGTATGATAAATCCTGCGTACTTTTAGTCTTAACTATTGCTTTACTGAATAAATAAACAAATATTATCAAAATAGGTTACGTAACATATGTTTAGTAATGCAGGTCCTTTATTTCAAAGCAACTAAACAACCAACGTCCAATGTTCGTCAATATAAACGGTATTAACGAAGAGCGTAAAATTGTGTTTGCTCTTTGCATCCTGCTTGATACGAATGACAGAGAATGTTTGTTAATTATAACTACAACTGCCTGTGAATGCAAATTAAGTATATCATATTGCAGCCGAAGTACTGTTAAAACAAACCTGCGGGTAATTACGAAAGCCGAATGCATAATAAGCACATTTAACATTTAACTTTCAGTTTCCCTTTATTAAGTTATTACATAAAAGTTTTTAGTTGGTTTTCATTTAATATTTTGAATCATAAGTAAAACTGAGAACTGAATAGATCTTTTGGTCTTTATGTTTATTTAGATGAAAATAAAATTAAATGCTGTTTTATATTTTCTTATAAACGTACCCGATTTCAAATTGTGTGTAACCCGGATACGAACTCATTTCATTTGGAATTACTTCCGTTGTATCAGACAGATATCTATCCCTTGTATTAGGGAGATAGGCCTTGCGTGGTTTGCTGAAATTAGGTATATCAAACCAATGAAATTTTACATATTTAAAATTATTGCGTGAAATACGTAATTCTTCAGCAAAGGTTAATAAATAAAAATATACTTACTAGCATAGTGCTAAGTATTGTAAAAAATGATGTTTAGATATTTACAAGAATTGCTTTAAGTTTTGTTGAAAACACCAGTTACAGTAAGCACGAGTAAAGGAAATTCCGTTGAATCAGGCTTAAAAAACGAGTGAAAATTTAAAATTGATAAGCAGTCTCCGTAACATATACAAAGGAGCGTACGAAGAAAAGACCTTTATGGAAATTAAGCACCTATTGCTTTCTCTTAAGTTGTAGCTTGTGAGTATGTTCTGAAATTATTGCGTAAATAGACTTACACATATTCTTACATACAATTATTGTCTATATGTAGAAATACGAAAGACTGTTGGTTTGTCCTGTAATAACTCACTCACTACTAGCTATCGTCCCCAAACTTTCTACAATTCTTTTCTGGGTCCTGGAAAAGTTCGACGGCAAATTTTTTTCCAAAAAAAAGTAGCTAAAATCAAAGATATTAATTAGAAAAACGATAATTTTTCGCCCTCATTTTTCCGAGTGGCAACAGTCTCGCAAGCTGGAGATGAAAATCTGCTTTATTTCGAAAGTTGTTGCCACTGCTCGCTTTCAAATCCTAGAGTTTGTTAATAAAAACGGCTGCAACTTGACGGGCTGCAACTCGTCAGCCAAGCATGTCCCACATGTGCTATACTGGATTCAAGTCCAGTGAGAATGCCGGCCAGTCCATACGGGTGATATCTTCCGATTGAAGGCATTCGCTTACGATGTTTGCAGGGTGAGGACGGGCGTTGTCATCCATGAACACAAATTGTGCGCCCATGGCGCCCCGAAACAAACGTACATGTTGCTCCAGAATGACGTCCCGATAGATTTGGCTTGTCATGGTTCCAATTTGAACATGCAGGTCAGTTCTGGAACCCAGAATAATTCCATCCCAAAAGAGCACTCCTGCACCACCGTAACGGTGTCGTTCAATGATGTTTTCTTGGTGGTAAGGGGTACCTGGAGCTCTCCATATGAAAGTCCGGCGAGAATCAGACTGCAAGCTAAACCTGGACTCGTCGGAAAACATCCCACAAGTTCACTGTTGCGATGTCCACAATGCATGCCCTCTACTCCAGGCTAACCGCAGGCGACAGTGAGTTGCAGTAAGCGGAACGCATCTGACAGGTCTACGAGCATATAGACCAATCTGCCCTAAGCGTCTATACATGGTCTGCCTTGAAATTGTCGTACCAGTGGCTGAAGAGAGCTGACGAGATAGGTCTGAGGCTGTGCTCCGCCTGTTTCTTTTGGCAGTAGCTGCCAAAAACCGGGCCTCATTCGGCGTTGTAACTCTGGGGCAACCTGTGCTGTAACGTCTACTCACATTACCATCATCTTGGAATTATTGCCAAAGCCTGGAGATGACATTCTGGGCAATTCCAAGTTCGTCTGATACTTCCAGTTGCGTACGCCCATATTCCAGACGGCCGATAATTCTACCGCGTAAAAAATCATCGAAATGCGTCCTTTGTGTCCTAACTATTCGGTTATTGCACTGAAATGCTTATAAAGAGCCTGCGAACAATTTTACTTCTTTGCCTATGTATTCCTTATATATCACTCTCTTACACTCTCGTCATTGTGACTTACCATCGGCGTCATCTGGTTACTTCCTGAAATTTGCGTATGATTTTTGAAGATGTGTGTAGTGATTTTACAGGTGATATATTTATTTTAGAGTTCGATTTCCACGTGACTCCGAATTATCCTTAATTTATGGACACGAGTGTACTTCAACTATACTTAAAAACTGAAAATATATGAAGTGTGAAATTATTACGATTTTTCCTTTTTACTGTTTAGGTGGTGTTCTCAAAACATCGAATGAGAAGGATTTTTCCTTCACAAAAATATCTCAAGACATAAAAGGTTGGCTAAAAGCAGCTAGATATAGAAAAAAAAGTCTGGAGAACAAGCAACAACGAAATCTCTTGAAATTGTTCATTGAAGAAAATTACGCCATTACATCAGATTTAATGTTAACCTATAAAATAAACCTAATTCTTAAATTAATTTCATATGTATTTCTTTTGCAAGTATTACAGTTCATAATATTTAACAACTTTTGAAATTTGATATTTGTAAATTAATGTGGAATATGTTCATATTAATTTTATAATTTAAATAACTCATTGTCATCATATGAGCGTAATCCAAAATTTGACAACAAATTACTTTATTAAATTAATAAAACATGAGCCAACTTCTAACTGCTTGGCTTTATCCAATTGTGTCGTTTTAAATCATTTATTACAATAAAACTACGAGATGTAAAATAAAATTGTATGTTCAAGTCAACATGTACATTTATAATTATGTTAGAGGAAAAGTCACATGAAATGAATGTTTAAAAACTTCAGATTATTCCTAAATAAATTAACTTTTTAAAACTTAGTGTTTATATAAAATAAAAAAGAGCATATTCAGATAAGTTTGAATTTCCATAATTTTAAGAAACTATTAATTTTTATGGATTGATTAGTTACGTTGTAAAAAAGGAACTTTTTAAAAATACCTCGATAAAGCATTTCTTCTGTTGAGGTGAACTTTTAGCACTGATCTAATATATTTATAAGACTTAAAACTGAAAAAGATAACAATAATAGATTATAATGCACTGCAAGATTGACTGATAAATGTATAATTTTTACATATCATAATTATGTCTGTAACTATATGCCGAAAATTTTTAAAACAGAGTTTACTCGATTAACTTTCAGGTGCTAATTAATAATATTTTCTTTCACATGTTCTCGATAGACAAAATTTTAACAAAGGAATATATATATATCTGCGTATTATCTGAAGACACGAATGCAATGTTTGAGAATTAAACATTCATTTCCTAGGAAAGTAAGTAAAAAAAACAACTTCGTAACTATTGGAAAAGATAAGTTTTTACAATATCCTTCCTGGTCTACATTAAAAACATTTAAGATTTAGCATATTAAAATAATCTAAATATATGATGTTTTGTTCTGCGGTACAATCGTTTAATGAATTCAGTAATTATCTGTATTGTAGTTTAATAAATAACTGTATGCTACAGTAATTTGCTAAAGTCAGTTTTGCTAAACAGCACTTTAAATAAATTATCTATTTTTCCAAAGGACATTTTCTTATGCCAGGAAAATGAACGGTAGCATTAATTGACTCACAACATAGAATTCAAGTTTACGAAGTTTATTGCATATTTTGCATTTGCGAAATTTATTGCATATAAAAATATTCACTTTGAAATGAAATATGAAAGGTGATTTTTCAGCCTTTAAGTATAAAGTAATTTTTAAACAGAATTTTTTCTTTTTGCATTTATTAGTGCATTTAAATTTTCCAGTTACATATATATTTCATTTTGCCGTGCATATCTAAAAGGCGGATGTGTAAAAATTTGATATAAAAATCACATTTTCACTTTTATTCATAACCTGCAGAAAATGTTTGCGTAGATTTATATAAAAAATTATGAGATTAAAATATGTAAATGTTACGAAAAAGGCACGAAAAAGTAGGGGAGATTTACGTAAATGTTTACTAAATATATACGCATATGTGAAGCAAAAAAACGGGAGAAATTTACATATATGCGATAAATATAGGTAAATTTTTAGTAAAAATATACGTAAATCCCTGAAATTTACGTATATTATATGTAGAAGTTACGAATAAACCGCAATCTTTCGCATAAACATACCTAAATTTTAAGTAAAACTTAACGTAAAATTTTACGTAAATATCTACTAATTTTTCCTGGACACTTTTCATGATATTTTGACGTTAAAAAAACTTTTTTTAGACGAAGGGCCATTCGTAAATTGCGCGTAATTTTCTCGTGCAATATACGAATGCATGCTGCCTGGATCGTAACTGCTGTTGCCATTAAGAAAAATCCAGAAAATCGTTTTACCAGAATGTTCTCGTGAATATTTAGAAAGCTTATAAAAACCAAATTAAAGCACCTCAGCTTAGTTGTAGCTGTTTAAAGCGAACTGTTGTTTATTTAGCGCTGTTATTTGATTGTAGAGAATTCGCTGTGAGATCGAATTAGTTTCTCTGTTTTGAATTGAGTTCTGTTTAACGTTTGAGATATTGTGATATTGTGCGAATATCTCTGAGGAAATTTCAACATTTCGTTTTATTTCTCGTGAAAAGAATAAATTTTATTAACTTTCTTAGGATTTGTACATTCAATTCATAACGAACCCGTACGCACGCAACACTTTTTGGTTTCAGAAGTGGGATTTGAATGACAATAAGGCGAGCGGTTAAAGAACAGTTAAGACATCTGATGCTAGCCTTTTCTGCATTTAAAGACGAGATGAAATCCGCTAAAGAGGAGTTGAAAGCGGTTCAAGAAATGATGGTCAAAAATTAGTTAAACAAGAAATAAGATTAGGTCAAGAGGAAATGAAAACAGAAATTGCCTGCATGATACAAAACAAGTTCGAGGCTATGGAAGGAAGAATGATGCAGATGAAGACAAAGTTGGCGAAATTCAAGAAAGAGTTTCCGCTGTGGAGCAACAAATTGAAGAAAGAGTTTCTGCTGTCGGACAACAAATTGATAAAAGGGTTTCTACTGCTGCCGCCAAAGAATTTGACACCTTAAGGAAGTGCATAGTGACAGAAGGAAGCAATTCTGAGGGTTTTAAATTTTTACCCGTGCCTTCTCTTTCCTCCCTGAAGTTATCCACATATGACGGGAAGACACCATGGCAAGTACATGAGACACAGTTTTCTATAGTGGCGGAAGCAAATGGATAGCACCCCCAAGCTAAGGCCTGTCATCTCGCCGCTTCTCTGAGAGCAGACGCAGCGAATATGCTTCAGACTCATCCCGAAAACAAAAGACTAGATTTCGAAGGTCTGTCCGGCGTATTGGAGATGCGTTTTGGGGACAAGTGTTTAAACGACTACCGTAGGCTTCAATTAAAACCCCTTCATCAGAAGCCCACCGAAACACTTCAAGAGCTTTCCACAGATGCTGAAATGCTGTCCCACCTCGCCTTTGCCAAGTGCCCAAGAGAAACAAGGGAAATACTGTCTCTGCAATACTTCATCGACAGCATCCGGGATTCTGAAATACAGAAGGCTCTGCTAATGGCGGATGTCAAGGACTTGAAAAGCGCTCTATTGTACGCCATTAAATTCGAGGCAACCCAGGAAGCAACTCATAGAGATCACTATCCAGTCAGAGCTGTGCAAGTCCACGAGCCAGTGGATCAATTGATGGCTCGTTTAGATGATTTATCCAGACATGTCAATGACTTGAAACGGTATATTAGTGATAAGACACCGACCATAACGTGCTGGAACTGCGGTGCTTTAAGGCACATGTGAAGGAACTGCCGAACACCTACAGCACGGAAAATAAGAAGGACGATATAAACAGACAATTAAACGCCATGAGATGGAAAAGGAGTGCTAAGAAACCAAAGTGTTGGAGCTGCGGAGCTGATGGCCACGTGCGAAGGTACTGCAGAACACCCTGGGGTACGGAAAATAACACCATTTTTCAAGCAACGACGCAGGAAGCAAATTAATGATCATATCGCGGGGCAGAGTTTCAGCGATAGTGAAAAACCCCGTTTTAAAGCGCTCAAGATTTCTATAGTGAATGGCAACAATAATGAACTATCCATTAATGGACATATCGATGGAATTCCTTGCAATACGATCATTGACATAGGAGTTAATGTTACCATCATTCTGAAAGATTTAGGTCGATAGTTTAAGGATAAACTCATTTGGACGCCATCCTGTGTTACCCTCCAGACTGCGTCCGTCGAGAAAATTGTCATAGATGAGGAGTTAAATTCGAAAATCACGCTTGGAAGAGCAGCCTACCATCACACGGCATATGTTGCGGATATTACATATCATTGCATACTTGAATTGGACGTTTTAAGGAAATACAACTTTTCCTTGAATTTCAAATACGACAAAATGTTTTCGGCATCAGCGGACACAACTATCTATCAGCAAAAAGGATCCTCACCTCGAAACGCCGACGCGTTATCTGAAAGACCTGGCTCAGAAAGCTGCCGAAATCATACTAGGGTCAAAGAGAAACCCGAGACTACCGGCGATTCTCCATTTCAGATGCTCATCGGACCTGATCTTCGTCTGCCTAGTGATCTCTTGTTTGGTCGCCCTCCGGATGTGCCTTCATCGCCTGAGGAATGCATTCAAGATCTCCAGGCACATTTGAAGCAATGCCAACTTTGCACGAGAGCGAGTCAACTTGGCGACGGAGAAGATGAAGACTGATACGGCACCAGAGCTACTGGACATCGTTTCAACGAAGGAGACAAGGTGTTGCTGTGGAATCCGACTCGATGCAAAGGACTCTGTCCGAAACTACAGTCACCTTGGGATTGTCCGTACACAGTCCTAAACAGGCTGAACGACGTCTTGGTTCGGATCTGTAAGTCATCGAACTCTAAGCCTAAAGTCGTTCATTACGACAGGTTAGCTCCTTATTATGGCCATAGTACGTAGTGTATATAATTGTAAATAGTATAAGACCATGGCCTTTTTGTATTTAGTATCTTATAGTATTTGATTTGTATTTAATATTTGATAGTATTTGATTTGTATTTAGTGTTTAGTAGTATTTGATTTGCTGAGTTACTTATTGCAATTATTGTTTATTTTGTTATTGTAATGCAATGTTTAGTATTGCATTGATGCCTTAATCGCAAGTTTGGCTTCTTGTCCAGGGATTGTACTGCCCGGGACGTGCAGTCCATGGAAAGAGAGCAGTGTTGCGGATTTTGTATTTATTTAACTATTTATTTAGAATTGTTTTATTTTCCCGTGCAACGCAGCGCGTGACGAATTTGATTAGAAAGCTACGTCGGAAAAGTAAAAATACAAGAAAGCATGCATTTAATATTTAATAAATAAATATCTTGTAATTGCTGTTGCCATCCAGAAAAATCGAGAAAATAGATTTCACAAGAATGTTTTCATGAATAATTAAAAAGCTTATAAAAGCCGAATTAAAACACCTCAGCTTAGTTGTAGCTGTTTAAAGCGAACTGTTGTTCACTTTGCTCTGTTATTTGATTGTAGCGAATTCGCTGTGAGATGGAATTAATTTTTCGGTTTTGAATTGAGTTCTGTTTAACGTTTGAGATATTTTGATATTGTACGAATATCTCTGAGGAAATATTTCATCATTTTGTTTTATTTCTTGTGAAAAGAATAAATTTTATCAATTTTTTACGACTTGTGCATTCAATCCATAACAACCCGTACGCAGGCAACAATATTATTTCGACTTCATTCAAATTTCCTGAAGAATTATTAAAAAGATTTTATATTAACAACTGAAGTAATTATTTCGTGTAAACTACTATATTAATTATAACACTGATAAATTTCAGTTTGCATATAATTAAATGGTGACTACAAATAGTTTTCTACAAACTAATCAAATCAATATCTTTATTATATAGCTAGCATATCGAATATCATAATTGTCTCAAGGTTTATAATTTCAATTTATTTTTTTGAATTACCTTTAATAAAAGACTGTTCAAAATGAGTAGAACGCACACAAAATAATCTCAGAAAAATATTCCTCACGATTCCATACAACTAAATAATTTTTATGTGTTTTCGAAGTCTACTTAAAAATTTCATTTAACTTATATTTTCCGTCAGGTATGAGAAACTGAACACTTAAACATTCTTAAATACTGAACCTAATTGAACACTTACATCTTAAATGCTTCTGTATGTCTCGGAATTATCTAAATATGGCAGCTTAACTTTCATAACCCTACATCATTATTTACGTTTTAAATCCCATGTGAACTGAAAATAGTTCTTAAAAGGTTTCAATATTTTTTTATGGGGAAAAGATTTGAGACAGATGGATTTAACAAGATGCCAAACGAAAAGTCCCTGTGCAGATACATGATTAGATATGATTCTTCTGAAATAAAACTGTTATGCCGTTTTCTAACTGTAAGTTTAATTCATTATATTATTTATCTGAATTTTTAATTGGAAGAACTGGTTTATGCTGTCTACATATGCTTTTAAAAACAAATAATAATTATAATTTTCGCTTGAAGTTTAAGCAAAGAATCCGAGAGAACATTCTAGAAGAAGGGAAAATGAGGAGAATGATTTTAAATTTTTTCCTTTTTGAAGAATGGAAGAACGCGTGATCCCCATCTAATGAATGCAGAACCTTCGAGAACGGGATTTTTGATCGCCTTTTTAGTTAAACGAACTGGTTCCTGGCCGTGAAAGAGTGGTCACGACCGAGCGCTTTGCCTTATTTGGACATAACGGCGAGGAATAAATTCTCTTAGCCCGGCTACCAAGAGGAATTTGCTCCTGGGTTGCACTGCCTGAAGGTTATTTTGTAACTGCGCTCAAATTTGCTGAAATTTTGTTTTTTTCTTCCTCTGATCAGGTTTCGGTTGCATAAGATAAGGTTGCACTTTCTTAAGTGACCATATCTTAAGTGACCACATCTTGTAAAAAGGTACTGTAAAAAGGCACTGTAAAAAGGCACTATTGTATTTAAACACTGAGGTTCTGTCTTTTTGTTAATGCCTTTTTACTGATCTTTCTGTGATTACTGCTGACAACCGAACTGAAGTCTGAACTTGATCATCATGTCCCTAATCAAGCTTTTCCTCACCCGATATGCGGAATTGCCATCCAAAATCAAGGAATCACCTCTGACTGAGGACGAAATGACTGATTTGAAATTCTTGACCAAACTCCTGCCTAACTTATCTGACGATATTCGTGCAAATCTACCCAGTTAAGCCTTGCGAGAACCGGTTCTGACCCGCTAACATCGTATCAGCCTGGAATTGCCTACCCTGATGATTCCAGCTTGGAATGGACACAGAATCTGACTCTAGGGATGTTCAAAAGAATTTTCAAGATTTAGCTGATCCGGATACCGATGACCCCATTTCTTTAAATGAACTTACGTTCACAGCACAAGATTTTATGTGAAGTTAAGATTAATCGGAAACGCAAAACGAAAGCATCCAAGAACAGCAAAATCTGCCCTAGTCAAGATTTAGGTAACACAAACCTTAGCAATTATATTCTGAGACTGCGGATAATCGACGCTCATGATCACTAGGCTGGAGCAATTCATACTGACAGACACTTCACATACTCTAAATACTCGAGTAAAAGGACACCAGTTTTCATCGAAGGATCTAAATTTAACTGGAAAGGCTTGAACGAGATGTGCAGAAGGAAGAACTTTCTGATTTCACAGCTAAGAAAGAAAGGTGAACGTCAAAAATAAATTCATTCTAAAAACTCTGCTAAGCATCTAAAGATGACAACCGTTTTCAGATCACGCTATTTCACTTACCACTTCTATCTCTTACCGGACGAGAATAATCTTAAAATGGTTATAAAAACCTTCCCGTTGACGTGAACCTGGCGCGTATATACACGAGAAACTTAAAAACATTTTACCGTGCTAAACGGGAAGAAATTAATGCGATGTCGAGAAGCAGAATGTAAATAATCCCGCGCAATTTGGTCACTATACTCCAAAATGAGAAAAGTAAGGCTATCTACGGAATGAAATTTCTTATGCGACTGAAGATACAAGTAGGAAGATACAAAGGTCGGCGAGGACCGACTCGATGTTTTAAATTGCCAGCGTTACCACCACGTCCAAGCGACATACAACCACCCACCATTATGTTGCAAATGTGCTGGAGACCACGACAGCCGTGATTGCTCAACGTTCAAGGATTCGAACTCCAAATGTTGTAACAGTCTGTGAAAACTCAGGAAAAACTAGAGGTGTTGCGACGTTTTTCTAAAAAAAAAACCGCTATAGACCTTACCCCTAAAAATGAAGACCGATTTTTATTAACAAGGATTATGTACAGGCGATGAAATTAGACATTTTGTCAGGTAAAATTTTAAGGCAGTTATTGAGGCCCAGCAGGTTATGAAGGACCTCCAGAACCTCACTGTGCTACTTCATTACTCACAACACATGGCTGCTGAGCCAAAATTAGGAGGCCCGTTAATTCAGAAAATTATGAATCTTAGACCTCAACAGATATGAACTCTGCGATAGTGATGTTGGAATGCGCAAAATCTCACAACCAAAGTGGGTGAATTACACGACTTTTTACTTACACATAAGATCGACATAGCACTCATTACAGAGACACATGAAACACCTGCACATTCACTTCGGATTTGAAATTGCCGCAGGTACAGGTGCAATAGAATTCGACACAGAGGAGGAGAAGTACTCAGTTTGTTTAAAATGAGTCTAAACTCCAACTTCTAGAATTCGAATACCAGCAATAGATTTGAAGAAGTCAAGGATATAGCTCACATCCCCAACTGGGGCAACGTGACAGTTTTCGCCCTTTAAAGTTCACCATTCTTAAACCAGCAGGATCAACATCTCATGAATCTGCTGAAAACCTCTACCCTCACCTTATTTGACGATACTTTAAATACTAAGCAGACGATCTGGGGTTACGGTAAGATAAGCAAAAATGACGAGATTTTGTACAACTTTCTTTTTAACAGCCTTTTTTACCTACACCTAGATGAATTCACTTTCCGTCTCACCAACATTAAACAAAAAGCAACCTCAACCTTTTCCTCTCCTCTACAAACCTACCTTTCGTTTCGAAGGTGGTTAATAATCTGTCATCTGACCCTATACCACTCCTGATGTATGTGGGAATTTACTAAGTAGAGAAAGGTAGCTGTTACACAGCTACTGATTGAATGAAATTTAAAGATATAACAAATAAAGAGATTCCCCATCTCAAATTCTCTCAAAATTAAAGAAGATATTGACCCAGTCGTACAAAATACCACAAATCACGTTAATAACGCATATGAAACTACTCCCACTGAATTCTAAAGCAATAAAAATCATTTGAAGTTCCCTTCCAATACAAAAAAAAACATGATACGCGAATGAAATCGGCTTCGCTAAATCTGTGTATATTTACGTGACCCAGCTATTCAGTCACTGGTCAACAAATTGAACAGAAAAAATTAAAAGATTAGCTGGCGAGCACAAAATCAATATGTGGAACAAAAAAACTGATTATCTAAATACAGAGGATTATGCATTTTGGAAATATATTCGGACACAAAAGTTGAACAGACAGAGAGAACGTGAACGCATTTGCCGACCATTTTGCTGAATATTTCACTCTTAATAGAAAACCTGCCAATACGAATTTCATTAACCATGTTAACAACAGTATTGAAATGTAGCTTTTTCAACCCACGGCAAACAAACATCCCCAGATTCACTAACCCAGTGGAAATCATTCATATCATCTCGAAACTACCCAACAGAAAAGCATCCGGCAAGGGTAATACTTAGAGGAAAATGCTAAAACATCCCTAGGAACTGCATCGCTGAATTTTGTGGAATTTTTAATGCTTGTCTTTTTCTAAGTTATTTCCGGACAATAATGAATAATGCTATAATAATCCTCATCCCCAAACCTGGAAAAAATAACACTGATGTAAAAGAATGATGAGATGCTGTGAGCGACTATGAGATGTAATAAGATGGTTAAAAGACTGACTAGTTCTGCTTTCTCGGTAATTTGCTTTCAAGTAAGTATTCGACCTTTGGATTAATAATAAAATCATTAGGGTTTAGTAATTATCACTTTACATGAATACAAATGTTATCATTATGTCATCGGATAATAATATTTCTCATTCTGAGCTAGATAACATTATCCTTAGGCCGTGAATGACTGACACTTGGTTCCTTGTCAGACGAATCACGTTTTCAGCTGACGAATACAGCATATTCATTCTTAAAGAAAACCGCGTGAAGTTATGGATCAATCCTCTCAAAAAGCCTGGGCATCTCTGCGCTCTGTCTAATTGGCAAATACCCACTGCAGTCATCATTCACGTGAGTTGAAGTACATAATACATAAATCCATAGAAGCTATTGCAGACCATTTGAGTCTCTTAATGCATGGCGCGTTTTCCTCTGATTAGAGTTTATGCGACCTACATTTTGATCGAGTGATACACAACTAGATTAAAACTTAAATGAAAGTTTTTTGATTACTTGGGAAAAACTATGCAAACTTCAGTAAGCATCCTTCAGGGATATTCGGTAAATAAGGGCTTCATCATGTGTAGTGGTAGAACATACCTGTCTCCAACATATACGTACTTTTAAAGACTCTGGAATCTCGTTAGATCACGGCATCTTTGAATAGTCGTAATTATTCAGCTACATGTAAAGGAGCTGCGCGTTTTTAATTAATTACAAATTAGTTACAATTAACACTTTGGTTCTTCAGTTTGGAAACATAGAATATAGCAGGAAATCGTTTTTAGAGACTATTGTTTAGCGTTTTTTAAATTGTAGATACATATATACAATAAAATATTTCACTAATAATTGGAAACATTAAAGCGAAAATTAAAATTTTTTTCTATTGTCTATCTACTAACATTAATTAAATTAGTAAATTTGAAATTATGTTATTCATTGTGACAGTTTCTATGCATTTAAACCAAATTTTTTGGACAAAATGTTCTAACATTCGAAAACTGAGGCAAAACAAAGAGTCTAACAAATAACGCTAGAGGATATAAAATAAAAAAAAATAATTAAGATAGATGCATTACAAATCCGACAAATGTGTAGGCATTCCAGTGAAGATTATATTTTAATTGAACTGTAGATTTCATACTTAACTTTAGTATAAATAATCTAAATGTTACTGTTGGCCTTGCGATTCTGATTTCTAAATGCTTCGCTAATACCAGTAAATACAGGCAAGTACAGTAACCTCCGGGAACACAGTTTTCAATTTTTAAACACCCACTTTCAAATTACCAACAAAGAAATTAAATTTTTCTGATTCGAATAGGAAGCATTTTGTATTTGGAAAAAAAATTTAAAGCTTCTTATTTGGTTTTGAAACGCTTTATTTAGAAAGATTACAAGGCTGCAAAATATCAATCGCAGTGCTAATAAATAATGTAAAGTGCTTGGGAGTTAACTGAATCTTTAAGTTATAAGGTACTTTCTCCCTTCTTTCTGCATGCCTTCATGGTGTAACGGTTGCCCACTGGCGCGCATTCGAGAGGTCCAGGTTTGAATCCCGGCGAAGGCATTGCTCCTTTAAAAAGACCTAATGACTTTACAGTGGCGCCCGAACTAAAAGATGGTAGACGATGATTTTTAGGACTTGGCGACTGGGTCCCCTAACCCCAGTCGACATTTAAAAGGAGGAGTATGTAAGGAATTTTCTTCCTTCTTTCTGCATGCCTCTGTGGTACAACGGTAACACACTCGGCCTGTATTCGAGAGGTCCAGGTTCGAGTCCCGGCGAGGGCATTGCTCATGTTTCGTGTTTCCTACTTCAAAAAAATCCTATGTCTCTACAAGTAAATAAAATGAAACTTTAAAGCCCTGAAGTCGTGTTTGGTTTTGTTAAAATATATTTAGTACTATGCCTACATAGATAGGGTGCACTTACATTTAAAACGTACTTCAGGTAAACAAATTCAATTGAAAATATTTTAGGCAAAGAGTAATTTAGAGGGAAGAATTTAATCAAAGAAGTAAAATAAGCTAATTCATGAAAGTCCTGCGTGTTATGTTCGAAAGGCCACTTCTTATGAGTGTGAGCTTTTAGAAAGCGTTGTAATTCATTTATACATTGCAAAAGTCATATTTAATGTTAATTGAAACTAGGAAATTTTTGTTACAGTGGTTACGTACTTTCTCGCCAAGGTTTTTTAATTTCGTCAAAAAAGCCAAAATGGCAAACGAAAATTTTCTAGTTAGGATTGTAGTCTAATGAAAGTACTCGGAAGTTTTTAATTACTTATTGTGAGTTTTAATTACATCTTTTCACCTAAGTTTCATAATTTCACTAACATTTTAAATTCATTGGATTATTTGCTATATGTTTAAAGGTAACATTTTGATTTATATTTTCCAATGAAGTATTTTTATATTTCACTTTTGTTTTCAATCTTTAAATAAAATAGAATTTTCTTCATTTAATATACAAGATTCTAATTAGAAGTAATTTTTTTCCTTGCTTTGGGGAAGGGCCCGAATTTTCGGGTGAACTATTAGAATTAAAATACATTAAAATGGTTCATCGGCTAATTCTGGAGAGAGATTTTAATTAGTTTCAATGTTCCTTTCCCCTGACTAAGAGGCATTGAGGTTGATTTAATCCTCTTCTTTTGTGTTCTTATTTCTTTAAATTTCATAAAAAATTTTGAATTGGGGTAATATTTGTTTTAAAGTTTTCGTTTTAACAATTAAAAAAATTCTTTATTGCATTTATAGGATTATTTGAAAGTTATTAATTATGAATTTCATTTTTCCTCTTTATGAAAGAGTAGTTCTAAATTTCTTAGTTTATATCTTCATTGATATATTTTCAACAGCTTAATACGCAAAAAACTAGGCATTTTTATATTTTGTTTTTAAAAAAAGGGTACGACGGACCGACGTGTTCGATCGTATCCACCTCAGTGCACCACTTCACGTGATGACAGGAGCATTGTGCTCATGGCAGTGACAGATCGCTCAGTCACATCACGAATCATAGCACAGTACATTCAGTCTAGCTTCGTCTATCCTTGACGCAGAACCACAGATGTCTCGGCAGAGAAAGGTGTGCTGAAAGAAGGATGTGGACGGCAAAATGAAATGAAATCGTCTTTACTGACGAGTCACGCTTCTGTCTGCAACACCACGATGGTCGGATTTGAGTCTGGAGACACCGTGGAGAGAGGATGCTGAACAGCTGCTTTATGCACCCTCACACTGGTCCTGCACCGGGTATTATGGTATGGGGCGGTATTGGATATCCCTCTCACACTCCTCTAGTACGCATTGCCGGTACTTTAAACAGCCAGCGCTACATCTCCGAGGTGTTGGAGCCAGTTCTCATTCCTTACCTTCAGGGCTTGCCCACAGCCATATTTCAACAAGATAATGCGCGACCAAACGTGGCACGCATTGTTCAAGGGTTCTTCGTCAATTGCCAGATTGAATTGCTTCCCTGGCCGGCTCGCTCTCCGGATCTTTCGCCGATAGAAAACATGTGGTCCATGGTTGCTTAACGATTGACCCAGATTACATCCCAAGCTGCGACAGCAGATCAACTTTGGCAACGTGTGGGAGCTACTTGGTCTGCTGTACCCCACGAACACATCCAAAGTCTCTTTGAATCAATGCCGAGGCGTGTGGCAGCGGTGATCTCCAACAATATCGGCTACTCTGGCTACTGATTCTAGAAAGAACCAAACTTCACAAAAGTCTAAATTTAATCATTTGATACTTGGTCAACATGTTATCTACAAAACAAATTGTTTTCTCTTGTCTTTCTTGGTGTTGCAATTTGGGTGTCCAGCAGTATATATATATATATATATATGTACTAGATATATATAATACCTATCTTAGAGCAATGCTGTATATAAATCTAATATATATACTAAGTGGCGCTTTCAAGAACATAAGTGAAATTTCGTCAATCGACCATGAGATTTAGAACTGTCCTACCTTTTTGTTGTTCAAGGTATACAAATTTACTTAGTAAATAAACATGAATAGAATGCAAAAATTTTAATTTCAATTAAACTAACTTTAATTCATCATTTTCCATAAAGCGTTGTTAGGTGTTCTTTTCATCTTAATTGCATTCAAATTTCAAATATCCTTCATCTCGTTTCGTATCAAAAAATAAATATTCATTAACTTAAAAATATAACCCAGATAGCATACTGAAAAAAAATTCACCCGGTTTCTCACGTGGCCATACATTTTGCAGTCTAATTGTAGTGACGATTCTTCTAAGAAAGGGCAAAAAACTTTATTTCAGCTACAGCTGTCTTGCCTGTAAATGGTAGCCAATTTTCGGATCTGCAAATCGCTCCCTTGAGTTCTATTTCTTAAACTCAATATAGAAGCCATTTGTTTCATTTGTGTGAGCGGAATCACTCACAATATTTCGAGGAACAGTGATTCAAGCACAGAATAAATGTACTGCGAGGGAACATACAACACTTGAATAGTTATAGTATTTTTAGATATTTCGGAAGTTTTCCTTATTTCGGACTATAAATAATGTCATGAACGTTGGTACAATAGTTAATTTACAAAGTTTCGTAAACTGAGCTTACTATACAAGCTTAAGATTTTCGATTTTGCGCCTACAAATGACTGAAGAGCGACGTAAATCCATTAATTCAATAATCGGTTTAAGCAAATCCTTCTTAATTTGATAAAGCTGGGCATTTAAGATGTTACTAACGTTACCACTTCTAAGTGCTACATTAAGGTACCTACGTTATTTGAATTTCGTAAGGTGAAATTATTTGCTTTCAAGAGACTCCGCATACATTGTAATTACATACTAATGGGAAGTAATGAGTTAACAAATTATAGTATATTAGTACGTTATTCTATAAGTACACCACTGAGAAATAAAACAAAAGTCTGAATATTAAAATGCCGATTTGAACTGAGACATTCCACAAAAAAAAATCTCGATAAATGAACTAAAAATAAAATTTGTATTAGCTTTAAAATTATTTTATTTTGCTTGAAAATATATTCGTAGAAATTATTTTTAAAGAAATAACAGTTAATAGCAAATTTGCTTTACGGTCTAACACTCTTACGCAGAAAATAACTTTTCATACTTTTTTCTTACTTTCGCTTCCCCAGCTTATCTTTAGGAAATTCTATAGTCTCAGAAATCACTATTTTAATTCTATTATTCAGAAACAACATATCGCTTCGGGCACACGGCAATATCGTCAAAATAGTTTGCTCTTTGAGGCACCCAAACCTGAGTTTTCTTTTCAAGTTAATTTTGAAATACAAAATCATCAATATCATGTTTATACATATTTATATCTGTTTCCGCTTTAAAAGCGGTGCCCTCTGTTAACCTTTGTCTGCATTAAAAAGAAAGGGTCCTTTACTGCCTTTCCCTGTCTCTCGGTACTTTGCAAGACATAATGGTAATTTACTTCTAATTCTTAAGATATTATGTATGGCTTATATTACCAGAGAAGAGACGTTATACTGTCCATATTGAAATATTTACGGGGCGTCTTGACAAACATATGAATGGAAATGCAGAAACAGAAAAACACAGTGGGAGAAGACTAAATAATAAAAAATGAACTCTTTGTAAAAATTATTTGTAGATTTTTTTTAATTATTTTCTTTAAAATATTTTCAATTGAAACCAAAATAACAAAATTTTTCTTAGATAATAAGAGAGCAAAATAAATTAGATACATTCTCAAAGTTTCAACGTATGCCTGTCTTCTGAAACCTTCTTATGTTAGTAAGCTTTAAGTTTTGTTGTTAAAGCAGCTAGTTTTACTCTTCAAAACTGGCAAACTTAATCACCCAATTTGTAGCATGCAAATTTGCCAAAGGCTTGTATGAAAGCTGCTTTATTTATTAGTAGCTGCTTTATCAAGGAAGCTCCTTAAACTTCGACAATTATTAGTATTTATAAAATATGTAAATTTTCACACCTTTAAACTCGACTTCTCGTCCATATTTCTATCAGATAATTGTTAAGTTTCATCATATGCACTGCGTTTGAGTTTCCTTACAACGGAAGGAAGTTTGGGCTAAATCTCACGCGCCCAAAGTGGGGCCTCTGGCTTGTCGATGCAATATAATTGTTATAATGTATATGAAAGCAATGTTCTGGAAATAGAGGACTAAACTAATTGTGTATTTTTGATTGAGGTTCTATGGCAATATCATTACTTTCACTTTAAGATAGTTTATTAAAACATAACAAATCTTTTTTTCAATGTATGGCACTCGCAATTATAGGCCTTAGCGACTACAACGGCCAAACCTGGTGGTCACTTTATTATAGAGACACCTAATAGTTGGGCCACCGGTGCCTCCTACGATACGATACACAATTTATATTCATGCTTTCTAGTGATTCGAACCCGGGTCCTACGGCACAATCACTAACTATCTTCCTGTTTGGGCGGCTAGCAAGTATTATATATATATGAAGAAAGGAAAATAAAGTGTGAATTAGAAGTATTTCGGTTATGAACAAGCACTCCAGAGCCATTTCCGTAAAAGAAGGGTTGGCCTTGTGGAGAACGCTCGAAGGGAAACTACCTCACTGATTTACATTCGTGTTACACGTGAGCAAAAATACAGAAACTCTCATGCAACCATTCACTGGAGAAATATAGTAAGATAGAGACGAGCTTAAAACATTAGGTTTTATCAGTAGTTTTACTCGTTAATGAAATTACTATGTGAAATGTCGTTATGATTGTAATTTTTTTTCCAAAACAGCTCCTAAAATTCAGTTAGAATACTGTCATCCACCATTTGAAAATTAACAATACCTACTACATCGCAGAAATACTTGATGTTTCCTATAAACTGTTTTAGAATAAGAATTTTAAGAAAATACACTCTATAGCTTTGTTATGAAAATATAACCTTTTTCGCACTGTCTTCATATATAATTTCTGCAATTAGGAAGATTTAAAATAACTTGAAATCCTAGTTTAAATCCGATTTTGAGAACAGAAGCTGTAAACGATATTACAAAACTTACTGGTCATCGTCCCTGTATCATCTTATCATCATCTTCCCTGTATCACTTTCCTTCACGACCAATAAATGAAGGAGTGTAAAAGTTATTGGACATCGACAACAGCATCAGGAATTCGATTCTCGATGAAAATAATATTTATTAGCTCATCACACGGTTACTCAGCTAATTGCAGTTCTCTTCAGAAAAGCGAGGATGGAGGGAGGAATTTCATTCAAAACATGGCATTAAAAATTTGTTTAACTTCAAAGAAAGTACACTTATTCCAAACTAACTGTCTACAAAATTCACATAAAATGCAAAAAACAAACCACTTTCAGCTTATGGTCACCAATATTTAGTAATAATATTTAGTAAGTAATTTTAAACTACTTATAAAATGCAATCCATATTTAAGTTAAAATAAGGAGCCCATTATCGTAAGAAAATCTTGCTCTCAAAACAGAGCTGAGGTAGGTTTATTATACAATGTCTCCTATGAACTCTGCAAGGCAAGATTTCTTGGTCGGGAGGGATAAAAATATGACCGAAGAACTATACATCAAAGTTTTCGAGGAAAATGTGAAATCACTTCCAGTGTTAAGAAAATGAGCTTTTTGAAAATATAAAAATGCACAGATGATGAGAATAAAATAAATGCATATTTTACCCCTCATTTCGATTGCAAAAAACGCCATTTGAAAGAGCTGCAGTTTAAAGCAGTTTGTTAATCGGCTTCATGCTGCGTTCATTTTTGTCATGACTATAATACTAGATCGTGTTTAATCAATTACTGTGCGATGCGCACAAGTATGTTCTTAATCACCTAGAGCATCGTTTTGGGTAAACATAGTCATATGCATGTACCGACGCATGTTTCAACAAGGCTTATTTTTCGTACTCAGGAAGTAACGTCATATTTTTTCTTTCGCACTTTTATGAAAAGATCGTAGAGGTATAATTCTTGGTTCTTTTTTGAGTGTACTCACAGTAATGAACTTCGCTCTGTAGTGTTTGCGTATTTTGATAGGGCACTTTGTATAATATACTGCTAGGCAAGAAATTAATATGGCAGTCTTTAATAGTAGGAACTACAGCGAAACCACGGTGCAGAATTTCTTGATTAATTGAATGTTTCTCCTAACCCTAGATTCACAGACTTTAGGTGAAGGATCCTTTTTTAAGGCTAAATGATTTCCATGTTTTTAAATTTATGCATTCAAGCTTATAGTTTCAGGAATACTTGGGGAATTTTTAGCTATTCACTTTTTAATTTTGATTTCCTTTAAAAAATACGTATCGCCTTTTTCTTACTTACATTTCCAATTTTTAAATTTAGAAACTCAATAGTCAATAGCGCTAATGTTATGAACATTTGGGCTAAAAAACGTTTTAAATAATATTCTTTTATCGCAAATAATATTTCAATACGCTTATTACTCCAAAGGGGCTTTGCCCCTGAAGGATTATTGTTTTCGTTTTGTGATTTTGCATCCAAAACACTAAAAGTCTGAATCACTTTCCAAACTGTTGTCGAAAAATATTGCAGCTTGTATTATATTTAAAGAAATTAAATAATGCAGAATCTGTAAAAATGTATGTATGTTTCTCCAAATGTGATAGATGGTACCTAGAGCCATCCAATTTTGAATAACGTGCGTTTCGACCCGAATATGCGCATCTCGAAGCCCGAATTTGGAATTTGTTTTATTATCTATTTCATATTGTGTAAAACTTTAACGAATTTTGGATGAAGAAACTCAAACGACTTGAAAGCGAGCAATGGCAACAATCTACGGGAAAAAATTCCTTTTTATCTAAAGCACGCGGAACTGTGTATCAGATATTCTAAAGATACACTCATTTTAAAATTATTTGCGATATTGCTGTTGAACTGAATTTTATTTGTTTAAGTGCGAAGAACCTGATATTCAATAAATAAAGGTAACACGCAAAACCTTAAAAAACGGCCCTTTGAACGTAATTTAAAATCTGAAACCTTTCAGATTTTCTTTTTTTCTTTTTATTTATTTTTGTTTCATGCATGTACGTAACATTAAACGACCTTTCTCTGAAACCCGATACTTCTTTATCAGAACAAAAAATATAGATTATTACTAATAAATTCGGAATGGAAGTTTGTATGAGTTTTTTTGGACTCAACATAAGCTTTCAATAGATAGCTGGAATTTAGTTAGGTAATTTAGGAGCTCTCGCTAAAAATCAGAGCTTAATGATTGTATTTCTTGCTTTTAAGTTTTGGTTTTAAGTCTTCGATCGTTTTAAGTTTTTGAAAACTCTTTCACTAGTTACAAACCCAGCTTTGCATTTCTTAGAGTCATACTTTTATCATCAAATAAGATATTATTTATTGAAAAAGGGTAAGTCTCTATTAAATTTTAAAAGAAAATTTAAACAAGAGATAATTCTTTAAAAACTGCCCCTGGGGCCAACAAAAATTTTTGCAGTAAATGCATTTCATTTTTTCCCAGAGACAAAATTTAGACACATAGGATTATCGAAGACTTACGCGACTAAAATCAACTAGAAATATAAATCTTATTCTCTCAAAATGTTAAAAAAATTAACTCCTGTGTTGTAACCATGAGAAATTTCAAACTTGGAAACAAGGAAAATTAACTCATGCCTTCCCGACACAGAACTTTTAATTGTTAACTGGACGTTCTAATGGTTTACACTAGATGAGGTAAGGTATTGAGTGTACTTCGTTTCTCAAGTAAACACCCGTAGAGATCAGTTAGAAGAATTTTAAAGTAGCAATTAGCTGAATGAAAAGCAAATAGCTGAATATTTTGCATTGCTAATTTTTTAAAAATTTTGCCTTTTACAAAAGTTGGCAATGCAAAGTATTCAGCTATTTGTTGAGCATGAGAAAGGATTTTCTAAATGTGAAAATTTAAACTTCCTTTAAGATAACTTTATTAAGGAGATAATTTTCTGTTATTCCAAACCTGACTTAAATTTACTTACGTAATATGTTAAAATGTTTCTGAAATTTAATTATCTAACACGTTAAAATACAAAATTTCTTTTGTATCAGTACAGTGTCTATATCAAATTAGCTTTTAATTTCTTAAATTAGATAACTCTCCAATGTAAATTACCGTCTTAAATGCGTTGTTATTAAAAATGCTTAATGTTTTGCAAAACGCAATTGATCCTAAGGATATATGATCCTATGATTAAATATCCCACAAAAAAGTCTGATGTGGACACCAGCATGACTTCCTTGTACGGCCTATTAAATTATGTATATTTTTTGCTGTAACAATAAACTGATATTAAATATTGTTAGATATTTATTTTTAGACTAACTACTGATACAAACTGCTATAATGTATGTAGTTATATTATTTATGTTGTTACTTAGCATTCATTATTTGTATCGTTATTTGACAAAAATTAATATTTTTAAATTTGACATCGCGAAACCATGAATAGTTTCGTTTTTTAAAAACGTCTCTAATTGGAAGTGAATGATTACGACAAACGATTTAAAAAATAAAGTCCAAGTAAGTAACTTTTAAGCGGGGTAATGGAGATAACGTATATCTATATAGCTGTATATCTACATCTCTCTCTATATATATTATAATATCTATATTATATATAAAGAGAGAGAGACAAAAAAGTAAGAAATTTAGTGCTAACTCCACAAAGACCCAGAAGAAGTGAATTTCAAAATTATAAGGAAAATTATCCAAAATCAGAAGAATTAAAGACATGTGAAATACTAAAACCTCAAAAAATTCAAAAACCACAAAAATAAATACAAAACATACCAAAGGAAGAGGAATGAAATCAAATCTGATAGAACTTTTTTGTCGTTTTTGTATATTTTGAGGTTTTAGTGTTTCACATTTCTTTAATTCTTTCGATTTTGTTCAGTTTTCATATTTATAGGGAATTCTGAAATTTAGTGGTTTTGTATTTCAATTCGTTTGGGTCTTTGGGAAGTCGGTTTTAAATTTCTTACTTTGTGTCTATAGAGATTAATTTTCAGCAGCATATTGCGAGGAATTAACTCAGAATAATTTGTTTTAAATGAAAATCGTGATTCTGTGTGTATATACGTACGTTTGATACTGTCGATTGCAATAAAAGAGGAAGATGAGCAAGAAGATGTTATAGGATTCCATATACAAAATTTCAACGTAATCGTTTTAGAGTTATTCCGGATGCATACATACATACCTCCGTACGTACGTACGTGCGTACAGACGTCACAAACAAATTCCCTTTTGAATCCATTTTAAATCCATTTTACAATCCGTTTTAGAAAACAGACCCCTTTATTTTTTCCGTACATACAGATGTCGCTCAGAAAAGCAGTCCAAATGGATTCGAAAACGGTCAAAATGGATATTTCTGTTGAAATATGGTACCCGAAAATTTTCAAGATTACAAGACTTCCTTTACTTCGAACAAGAAACTAAAAGGTTTCTTGAAATAAGAGTATAAATACCTTCTTGTACTATTCTCATTCTGATTCTTCTTCTAATTATATACTACGGCAAGTTTTACCTGAAACGAAACTTAAAATAAAAATCTATATAATGGCTATAAAACATAACTGATGAAATTTTAATCCAACGCTAGAATATGAAAGAATTTTTAGTTTCAGATTCTCAATAACAATTGAGATTTTTCATTTCATGGGTTAAATAGAAGGGGAGTTATATTTTCTGATTAATATGTCAGTAAAATAATTATTCTATATCAGAAATTATAGGAAAGAAATAGTAATGAAAATATATTTACTACTACTATCATGGACTTTTAAAATTTCAACCACTGTTTTTATTAATGCTGTTATATGCTGCTGATTTTTAAAAATTAAAACAGTATTTTGATTTTGTTGGCAATTTTAATTTTGCATTTATTGCTTATAATTTTTGCAAAAATTCGGAAAGCTGGCTGTATTTTAAGCAAGTATTATATAAATAAGTCTATTTCCTTGTCAGAATTAAGAAACACAAATTTAAAATGATCACCGTTAGTCTGAATGCTAATTATTGTATTACAATAGATATGTAATAAAATACATAATATTAAACTATGATAGTTATGTAATGAAGTACGTAAGTCCTAACCTGTCAAAATTTTTAACTGATAACAAATATCCTCAACGAAATCAAGTATCTCTTTCTATATGACGATATTATATATCATCATATAGAGACTGAACTTGAAAACTGAATTTTTCAGTTCATTGAAATTCATCACGTTTTTTAATGACATTCTCGCATAAAGAGATACATAATGATTCTATTAAAAGTTTGTAGGGTTCCTCACACTTTTGGGCTAAAGTAAATGTCGAGGAACCTAGTGAACTGTTAAGCCACTTATCGCTGATCTTAAATAATTAAAGATGTAGATTCAAGAAGGGGTAACTACCCTTTATTTCACTCAAAATAAGATGAACAGCTGGCCCGTTTCTCGGGCTTACAGCAAAGCCTCCACTCGGGCTTGTACTGAAAATAAAAAATGAGAACTAAACTATAATTAACTAAGAGACACTTAGTCGAAGCTAAACACATGATCTAACGCTTGGATAAACACAAGATCTAACCAAGCTCTAAGCTTGGCCCTTAATTTGAACTAGCCAGTGAATATCAAAAAGCAAGTAATATACGGCCGAGCGTAACAGCTTCAAGAGAGATCTAGCTCGAAAGCAAACACACACTACTCATGACTTCTAGCTGTCTCTCCCGAAGTAACTTAAATACTGCTTCTAACTCATTTGTATTCAACGCGATTTTAAAACCTTATTCTGGTAGGGAGTTGTAATTGGAAACAAGAATCGATAAGAAAGCACTTCGAAATAAAAATAACTGCCATAAAATTAAAATATACCTTACAAGTTTTATAAAAAATATCAATTTGTAGTATAGAAAAAATTTAATGGTGAATAAAAAACTGATATCTCCTATCTCAACCTACATGTCCTATCCCTACCTAAAAGAGAAAAAAATCAGTTCGAATTGGTCACTGTATTGTGGTAAACTAAGACATTAGCAGCATATTGAAGGTTTCTTCAAATATACACACTGAGGTTAACTTCACATTTATACTATTTTGTGTTATGTTTCATTGTGACACATAATTTTAACTTTGATTAACTAATGGTTAACATGAGTTATCAAATTTCACAAGCATACACTCAAAAAACGAAATATAGTTAAACATTTTAATGGTACTCAGCAACCTATATGGTTACATTAACTAAAAATAATTACAAAACTGGAGATGCTACGAATTGCAGCGTGACAAACGCACAGGAGTTCTTGACAGTTGCACAAAATAACTCTTAAAAATCATAGTTGGTTCTGCTTGAGGGTTGCCTAACCAAAGCAGGTTATAAGTCATCTGTCGATGAAATGGCCAACTTCAGTTATATGAAGTCATTCACTAATTTTGTCCCACTAAATATATGCAAATCATTAGAAGCTTCTAAAACGTGAGCTTGCCTAAATGCGGAAATAACCAGTTTTCTATTACATTTGACGGCTTTTAGCATTTGTCGTACCAAGTTAATTTTTCTGTACGGATCATATGTAATGAACATGAGATCAGATAGGATAATTCCTTCAAATTAAATATGTTTGCAGTTTAGTTCGTAAACAACACTCAAGGCTCAATTATTTAAAGTTTACAGCTTTAGTTTAACCTCTGTTTTACAGCCGTTTTCTTTTCGGTAATATTAGCATTTACACCACTTTTGAAGAAAATGCAGCATGGCCACTAAAGTCTTTGACATCATACGTAAGCCTCCATTCCGCCTTTGTGGGAAGTTGTTATCCCCGAAAGGGATTCACGGTGAAGGTAAAAGATAATTTAAATTCTTGCAAAGATCATTTTTAAACAAACGCGCTTAATATTTTTTGTTTACCACACGGCTGATTCGTTGACAGCAAATTCGTCGGAAATTCTAACAGCGAAAAGAATGCTAATTCATTTTAACATACTGTCACTTTCTCCCTTGATGTCATGTCAAATAAGGAATTGTCGTAACGTTAAGGAGTCCCTGTCGATTTGGAAACTCGACTTTACTAGGAAGAATAAATGAGAAAACGTATATTTCTCCATGATTAATCAAACTATTTAAAGAACTGGTTAGCAATGTTTTAGGCAGTTGACAGTTCCTTGCGCAAATCAGAATTGTTGCCTAATGCAACAACAGTCAAATGCTAAAATGGGAATAAATTTGGAAATCTTTTATAAGGAATTTCGGATGAATAAAAATGTTTACATTTGCGACATCGTTTTTTAAATTAATGATTTATCACATGATAAGTTACGAAATTAAGCTCGTTAAATGAGATAGTTGACAAAATTCATTTCAAATTTATTTATTGTTGTCAAAACTAGACATCGTAGCATATGAAACGCCATATTTACTCGAATATAAGACCCCTCTTTCTTGCTGTATTTTTATTCTAAAATTTCTTAAGGTCCAGGATTTTAATAAATAATACTGTTGCGTGCGTACGGGTTCGTTATGGATTGCATGCACAAGTTGTTAAAAAGTTAACAAAAATTTATTCTTTCCACAAGAAATAAATAAAAAATGCTGAAATATTTCTTCAGAGATATTCGTACAATATCACAATATCTCAAACGTTAAGCAAAACTCAATTCAAAAACAGATTAAACTAATTCTATCTCACAGCGAAAGTAAACAAACAGTTCGCTTAAAACAGCTACAACTACAACTGAGATGAGGTGTTTAAATTCCGCTTTTATAAGCTTTTTAATTGTTTACTAGAATGTTCTGGTGAAACCTCGATTTTTCTCGATAGTTGTGGATGGCAACAGCAATTACAAGATATTTATTTATTTAATGCAGGCGCTCTCGTATTTTTACTTTTCCGACGTAGCTAAATCTTCTGCGGGAAAATAAAACTATTTTAATTACAATTCTAAATAAATAGCCAAATAGATATGAAATCGGTAACAATATTTCAGAAGGAGAGAAAAGAATTTAAAGATCATACTTTAAGGAACATTTGCAGTGTTTAAATACAAAATAAACAGCATAGGTAATCACCTGTATGTATAAGCTGTGTAACTGCCGATAATTAAGTAAACCACATCTAGTTCAACGAATTTCAGTTTAAGCCTGCGTAGACTATACTGAGCACTGATACGCCTAAAAACGAACGTTTTGTAATGTTCTTTCTACACCGTAGCAAATTATTATATTTAATTAAATTATTACATTTAATTAGTTTATCTTGCATTCATTTTTTTTTCATTTTATTTCAGTGACAAGGAAAATGCAAAAGTAAATGCAAAGAAACAATAAAAAGTATACATAAAAGTGACAGAAGTCATTGCCTCTAACACGTCAGTAAACTCCGTTTCAGAATAGCCAAGAATTGATGCTCATCGACGGAGGTGGTGTCTATTTATTGGAGCTTACGAATTACAGAGCGTAGAAAGGGTTCGAACAGATTCCAGTGCGTTTGAGATGCTTAAGCAGTCATGTCCCCTCAGGAGCTGGAACAATCTTCTTCTTCTCTTCACAGATCTCCAATTTTCCAAAGCGTTAACTTTATATCCTATCTTGAATTTGCAATTCATAACTTTTTCCCATTATGTACTTGATATAAATCCTGATAGAATGGAAAAATAATATCGAAACTTTCGGTTGTAGTACGAGCCCTTTTTTCCCGAGACAATCAGCCTGCTCGTTCCTAAAAATGCCACAATGGCCAAGTGTCAACTTGGCCATTGTGACCCCTCTTTGTTTCATTGTTCATTTGTACATTTTCTTTGTTTCATCTCATTGACCTCACATGTTTCATTTGTAAAGATAGTTGATATAAATAATGGGAACACTATGATATTTCTTCCAAAGAGGGCAAGCTTGATAAACCAACGGCTTTTATTGTACCCCGGGAATAAAAAAATGACTACTCTAACAAATCTATCCTCAGGAACTAAAGAATATTTCAGAGCACTTCAGATAGCCTCCAGTTCTATAAATGAGCTGTAAATGAGTCTTATATTCGAGAAGCATCTTAATTTCGAGTAAATACGGTATTTTACGAAGCAACAGCAAATGACAGGCCTTTTTTTACGCAGTTTACCTAGAAATTCCAGCTGGAAAGTTTACCTGTGATGTACACATAAATTCACGAAAATCTGAGTAATTTCTCTCTGAAGTGTACCAAAATGGAATATCTGCAAAGACGACTGTTTCTTTCTGCGCAAAGAAAGTAAGTTAATTTAAATCGAAAAAAATTGATTCCTAGATTAGCATCAGTTTTACAGAAAGGCAAATAAAATTTTTCTTCAGACAATTAAAATGATAAATGAGAAATATCGGGTTTTAACGAAAGTTTCCCGCAACCGCAAATATCGTGTGCAGAAACAGTTTGCGTTAGCGTGCTTAATCATATTTTGTCAAACGATTTTTGGCATATGAAGGAAAGAGACTTGCTTTAGAACACTGTGTTGTGAAATTTGTCGCAAAATGAATGGAACTGTCGGTCATTTAACAGTTTCAGTGACGAGAACGTTGTCAGGGGGCACAACAAAAAGCGACGGTCTTACGCCTTGAAGATAAGAAAAAGGCAACATATATAATCCCAAGTCTTACACGTGAATTAAACTCACATACTTACATACGAGCAACGAGTAATTCACACTCACATACGAAATACCAGTAAACTCCGCTAACCATTATATGGTTTGAGGTGGTCTTCTAAATAAAATTCCTTACATTAATTTTACCTTCACAAATGTAACATCAGAAGCACACATTAGATGGATGAAGAATTAATTATCTATGTACAGTGGACTTCAACATTTTCTTTATTTGTTCAACTTTAATAACTAGCCGAAAAACCGAAGGAGTTTGTCAATCAGAAAGTCGTTAAAGTTTTAGAAAATATGAAAGTCGTTAAAATTTTACAAATGTGAAATAGATAATAGAACAAATTCGAAATTAAAATTCGGGCTTTCAGGTGCCCATTTTCGGGTAGAGGACTACGTTATGATCAAAATTTGATGACCTTAGGTAGCGTTTCTTTTTCACAATACGAGAAACATACTTACATCCACACAGATTTTTCATTATTTGATTTCTTTAAATATAATGCAAGGCGATAATATTTAGTGGCAACAGTTTTAAAAGTGATACTCATATATAGTGATTTAACGCAGAATCCCGTTTCGGGACTATCACCCTTCCGAGATGCTTATGCCCTTTTGAGTTAAGAAACTTATCGAATTGAGAAAAATTGTTACGTAGTGTTATATTTTCTTCCCAAATCCACACTTGGGAAAAACTTTAAAATCAGAGAAAGAAAAACAAAAAACAGAAAGCGAGCCAAATATAATTTCAAAACTTCATTTAAACAAACAAATCAACAGACATGTAGAGAACAAAGATGACTAAAACCGTGTAAAAGCATGTTTTAAAATTCTGTTAATTTATTTATTAATTCATCTTTTGTTTAGTTAATGTATAAATAATTATTTTATTTTAGATTAACCGGAAAAGGGTTGTGTGTTAAAGAAAATAAAAATAACTTCCTTGTTAGATTTTCTCGAGGGAAGTGTTAAATACTAAGTTGTAAAATACTAGTTGACTAAGCAAATTAGACCTTTGCGTTGTGTTTTAATTTTAAGTTTCGTTAGAATAACCCGAAGACCCTTGCTACTGGTGAAGCTATGTTGTGTTATTAGAAAATTCAAGTAAACACATGAAATCAATACTACTAACTTAGTTTATTACTTTCCTTAAACACTGATATCAATCAAATTTCTATTATCATAAAATAATACTAGTCCCCGGGAACTACCAACATTAATTTAGAAAACAAATTGTTAAACATTTATGTGGGTTTTCACAAATACTGCAACTTAGACAATAACCACTTCAATTCAAAAACTATTTGTTAAGAAATAACTATTTTCATGAGTTAAGATATAAATTAAAATTTTCTATTTCATTTAACAGTTGTAAGGTTCTTACACCTTATTTAGCCAAGAACATGTAAAAATTCTAATAATTAAGTACAGAGCTAAATATTTATAGTATTGCACCAAAAGGAAAAAAAAATTAGATTTTTAACGACAGCAATTTAAGACTGCTCACAAATTTTCTTCAAATCTCAGTTAAATCAACAAATCCTCAAAAATATTAAAGATTTAAATTTTCTACTTTTCAAAATTCTTTACAGCAAACATTTAAATAAAAAGTTAAATTCTGATAATAATAGAATCTTTTAAAAAATCCAAGAAATAATTAAACCAGAGAATTTTGAATGAAAAAAATTTCTTTAAGAATTTAAGTTAATATTAAAGGTTCAAAAAGAAAAACTTCTTAACTGATGGATGATGTGAACCTGGAGATGAGGGAACCCGACGGCAGCTTGGCGGACACCGAACATTCGAAGAATACCCAGTACGCAGGAACTTGGAAGTTTCATCGAGCCTTCTGTATTACGAACTTCAGAGCCATCAGGAAACTCAGGTCGGAACACAGGTAGCTTGACTTTGACCACATTTCACAATTCTTTACAGCAAACATTTACTTAAATAAAAATTTCTGATAATAATGGTGTCCTACAAAATTTCAAGAAATACTTAAACTAGTAAATTTTGAATGAAAAATTTCCTTAAGAATTTAGGTTAATTAAAGTTCAAAAACAACTTATCTGTCCAAACGATGGTACTTTGAAGAAATGTTAAGAAGACTGAAATATTTGCGACTTGAAGATGCAGGTACGAAGACACGTGTCATCAATTGACGGCAGCATGACGGAGCAGATTTACCCGACGGCAGCAGATTTACCCGGATGGCGGCTTTTCGGTATTATGAACTTCAGATTCATCAGGAAACACAGGTTGCTTGGCTATTGAAGTTTTCTGTTCTTTTTAAAATGAAGGGGCGACGGAGTCTGACGAGCAAAATTTAGACTAGGGAAGTTCATCAAACGGTAGAATTGATGAAGAATAATTTTCCTTTCATTTTCAAGTACGTTATTTTCGATTGTAGTATTATTTCCTTTTCATTGTTGAAGAACTATTAAAGTAAAGCTTAGAAGCCAAGAAGTAAGAAGCAAGTGAAAGGAGCCATACGCCCCATCAAGAAAACAAATTCATCCTCCCTGTTGTAGAAACAAAGTGCTCAAGGCACCCGAGAAAATATCTTCTCGTCAGCCGAAGGAAAAAGCGAAGACGTCCCAAGAGAGCGCATTCCCACCTGCACAGCCTTTTTGTCAGATCCGGACACCAGATATCGCCAAATCTCGCCAAAAGGGGGAATAAAACCTAAACTCTACACCTCGAACAAACCCCTGCTACAATCGTCCAAAAATCGAGGAGTTGAACTGGAACAAAAATTCGAATCTCGCCAAGCCCGCCAAAGGAAGAACCAAGAATTCGACGTAAGCGTGGGAAAACTAACAAACCTAAGGCAACGGACAAAATTCCTAAGCAAAGGCTTAGAAATCAACTGCAAAAGTGACGGTTTTCAATCCTTTCCCCCCAAACCAAAAAATCTCACGAAGTGCAAAAAAAATTTCGTTAAATAATTAGCTGTAACTTAAAAACTAATTAAGCTAGAGACTTGAAAGTACTCTTAAATTAAAAGGCTAATTTTTCTGCATCCAACGATATAAGTTAAATGAGAATCAACCTAAGGTAAGTAATTTTAAATCAAGTTTATTACATAGGAAAGCACCTAATTCCATTGTCTGTTTCAACGCGCTTACGAGTAACCAGAGGAAGAAACTTACAAATCTTAAAGTACCAAAACCCCTAATTAAAATTAAACTAAAGCAAATATAAATACAAGATATTAAATAAAATAACGTTGTGTAGCATAAATTTAGAATAATGAAAATTAAATCTAAGTCAAACTTAAATAATTAAGTGTTACGTGAAAAATTGCTACACAACAGAAGTAAGGGATATCTTGCATTCATTTTACAAAAATGAAATATTAGTTTCTTTATTTGTACAGTCTTTGTTGAAATAAACTATGGTTCACTCTCATTTACATTTCAGTACATTAGCATACGATATATAGGAAACGAAAACGTAAGTAACGTCCGGAGTTTTCAAGATCTTGTTTGATTTTTTTTTATCTCACGTAGACCAGACATTTACAGTTTTTGATAGAATAAAAATATTTTGTTTTATAGTGTAAGCACATTAGCTTATGTCAAAAACAGATGCAGTATATGACTCATAATTCTGTAATATAATTTTAGAAATAAAATTAAGTTATTAACCAAATAAATCAATGAATATTTTCGTACTATAATAACATAAACCTGTGAGTCTTGCTTACCAATTTGCATAAAAATTTAAGAAAGAGTAAAAATTTATTTGTGCCGTGAAGATTAAAAATATATCTACGTCGTATGAATATATTGTTACGAAATTTGTATTTAGATAGTTAGTTTTAGTAGAATTATAATTAAAATTGTTGTATTTCCTGGCGCAATGCGGACAGATTTTAAGAGAAAGCTATGCCGGAAAGTTAAAAATACAGGAGCATGTGCATTTAACGTCGAGTAAAAGTTCGTCTCTGTAATTCATATTTAAATTGAATAAATGTAATTGAACACTGTGTTAGCTGTAACCGTAATTCCACACTCTTTTTTTGCTTTCCAGAAATTTCGAGAACGAGAAATTACTGGAAAGATCTCGCGCAGCCAGTTGAAAACTAGTATTTAAAGAAAAGGCCGAAGAAAGAAGTCTCATTTCCAGTTTCTTAGTTACTGTTATTAGGATTTATTTTAGTTCTGCGTAAACTGAAATATCAGATTTATCTTTGTCTTTAGATGAGCGTTTTTTCCTTTTTTGCATTGCTTTCTATCTAACGTTTTGAGTAGTTTGGAGTATAACTACTGATTATATTGCGTGATATTGTGAACACTTGTACGAATATCTCTGAGGAAAATTCCAGTATTTTGTTATATTTTTTTTTGATAAGAATAAATTTTATTAACCTTTTATCGGACTTGTGCATTAATTCTATAACGAACCCGTGCGCACGCAACAATATTAAATGTTAAAATGCTCCATTTAAATGATTTATAAAGTATTTATTTATTTGGGGAATAAAATGCTTTATTTGTATTTAATTTGACCTTCCACTTATTAGGCTTACAATTAACTATACACGTATGATTACCCAGTTTTTCCTGCACGTAAACGTTACGGTTACAGAAGTACTAATAATTCATATTTTGTTACTTCTTTTAATTATTAATGCGATTTTAAGATTTTGAGTATTTTATTTCTTATTTCCAGATAATCAAATAATCTTCCATTTCCGTAACATGGACATTGTTTGCTTAGATTTCTCATCCGTTATTCATGAGATTATAGTTATATGTCTGGCGTCCATTCTGTTACGAGCTTCCAAAAATCCTTTACTAGCATCCGTGCTTCATTAGATAATCCCATAGCACCGTCGTCTCTACTCTATTATGACGTCTCTGAAATCCTGTACACCTCTGCTAAGCTGAGACTGAAATGTAGAAATGTGTATGTCTGTAGTCTAGTAAGCATGCCAGTTGCATCAGCTAGTGGCTTACGTGCGTATCTCTTGATATTGCTAAAATAACATTTTATAGAAAGGAAAGTTGTAACACAAGTACAATAGCTGCAGAAAATAGAATAAAAATCAGTTAGATTATATGCAAGATTTGATTTTCTTTCCTTGCGAAACAGTTATGAAGAGAATCTGTATTTGTGAGAAATATGTGTCATGTAAATACATAACCTCTGAAAATCAGGAAGTTTACAATATGTCGAGAAGTTTCCAGTGCAAAATATTTTTTTACGATCATGCCGAAGATTCTGGAAAAGAAACTCTGGTCATTGTTTCCTTTGTAAAAAGGTTGACCATATTGTTAATTTATTAATATGTTTCTAATTTTGCCTTTAACTTAAATAATAGAAAAGAGAATAGAATGAAGCATATGTTTCTAAGCAGCTATTAAATTCAGCTAGGACGCCCTGACTTAATTCAGTTAGGAGGCCTCACTTCAACTGAGATTAAGCGATTACCTATTTTAAGTGATAAAACCGCAATTCTGTAATAGTAAAAAGGAATTGTTTTTCACCTTTTTAGGCTAAATACTAAATTTTTACAAATTTATTATAAATGCAACAATTTAGCAATATACGTTTTACTGCAGTGTAAAATAAATTCTATACGTTTTCAGTTTAATAGAAATAAGATAGCCATTTATTTAATAAATGATTATCTTATTTGTCATTTATTTATTGAAATAACAATCTAAATTAACTGAGAATTAGTTAAAAGACAAAATGGAGATTTAAACGAAAGGAAATTTAAACAAAATGGAGTTACGAGTCCCGTTTTAAGGTTTTCATCAAAATTAATATACATAATTATACCGTACAGGAATCGAACTACAGTCCGTAGAATTTGTGATGACGTCAGAGGTCATGCGAGCTCACGAACCTATGAAGTCTTCAAATCACGTGATGTCTGACGTCACGTGCTACTTTTTTCGTATACATTTCTGTCAACGCTGAGCAAGCTCATTGGCTATAGTGTATCTTTTCAGAATTTCGTCTTATTTAGAATAGTAAAATGCATCTATAGCGCTTTCCGAGTCGGAGAAGTTTAATTTTTTTAAACGTGTGTTTTAGTACCTAACAAACACTATGAAGTCAGACCTTTTTCAAAGATATTTAACATTAATTTTCTTTTAGTAACTCAACAAATAACACACAAATATCTTAATAATATCATCAAGCGATCCACGAAGAATAATTCATTTGTTTTAAGTTTTGCAGCATGTTAATTATGAAAGTATTATTCATTTAACGTTTTTTGGCAAACTGATAATATTTGCATCGCATTTACTATTCATTAATATAAATCCGCTTAGTGTAGATGCTGGAGTAACTCTGAACAGTTATTGCATGATTAACTTTATTCATTTTCATACAAATATAAATTTTGTGAATGGTAGCTTTAAGTTAGAAACGGAACTCTTAATATTTGTTGGAATCCCCATAAAATGTTTCGATTTAAACCTAGATAATAAATTACATTGTTTCAAACTTTTCAAACAATGGACTTTGCCTTTGTTACTTTTACAAATCTCAGATTCTTCTGCATTTGCAGATTAATACTTTATCTCCATAATCCTACCGAATTCAGAGCTTCAAAATCTAATCTTCTTAATCCTGCAGAGCACGTCTCAATATCGAAGGTAAAATTGTCTGACGTGATTTATTTTGACAACAGTTATTAAGAAGTTCTTGAGCTTAGGTATCTATTTTTAGTCTTAATTTTATTATATTTATTAATTTCTTGGCGAGCACTCGTAAAGCTCTGATAATAGATTTTCAATTTCTGTTATTAAATCGATATTTGTAATATTTCTGCTTTATTCGAGAGCGATGAACTTAAAGCTTCCTTCCTATCAGTTATTGAATTTGCTTTAGAAATAATACAGCCTGGTCCCCAAAACGCTTTTATTATTTGCAAGATTATTTCGATGCGATTACAACATAGAGTGGATTTTTTTTTCACTTCTAAGATGAATTTTGAAAGCATAAAATTTCGAATGCATAGGACTCTTTAATGTTCTGAAACTGCACTTGTACAAAGCATAAATAATATAATTAATCTAGATCTGGTAAAAGAACATTTAATTTAATTATAAAACTATTTAAAAGTTCTTTTATAGGTTTTAAAATTAATTATTGTGAAATAGGTGATGGGAAAATAATTTATAAGCATTATTGTTACAATTATTACAATGAGTCATTTTACGACTTACTTATCAAGCATACGCCATTTCGACGATACTATTAGACGTTTACTGGTATTTCGACTTGGGTTCGAATCCTGGCGAACGGGCTGGCATGGGAGGTTTCGTGATTTTCCCCAACCATAATGTAGATACGAACCAGTTTTATTCCAAGCGTCCTCCACGAACTGATCCCTGACGACAAACACCTAAATTAAAGTTCCTTTGCTTTAATCTGTTAACCTAGCCTAACCTTATTCTGCAAGGGTAACATAAATGAGAAATATCAGGATAAAAAAAACAGCTTCCTCAAAACGTTTTGCCAGAAGATGTGTCTTGAAAAATAAATAAAACTCGTGTTATGGTAATAATAAATTATTAAATATCAGACAACAGTTTAGCTCTAACATTCGTAATATTTTCGTACGAAGTATGATGCGTATTAGAACTCTTCTCTGGCCAATATCTATAATCGTAATAATAATAAAATAATCTAATAATAAAATCGCGTCCCCACTAGCAGCTAAGGTGCTTCGAACTGGATTCTCTTATATACGCACGGGACTGGCTGAATAGCTGGTTTTCGTGCTTTTCCTCTCTTGAAAAATTAACATCAGCCAGTTTCCCTTAGAAAGTCCTTCACCGAGACATCGCTCTTGTTAGCCAGATGGTTCTAGTAAGCTTTGCCATATTCAAATAGCCTAACTTATAAAGACCTAATTTTATTCTAACCAATTACTTTTAGTATGGACATAGTACCTTAGTCTCGTAAGCATTGAGCACATACTACATAAATATACTTAGACTAAAAGTACGTAATAAGGTGCTAGAGTTGGCAATTGGTGCTGTTAATTTGATGATGCTAAATAATATTTATACAATAATACAGCAATGATTAATACAGATAATGATCAATACAGTAACATTTATACTAGAACATATATATATACAAATACAAGGTGCATAATTAACATTGAGTATAGAATCATTGGGTGCATTATACATATACATACATAAAACATAACTACATGGTGATGGTATTTAAGATACATTTATAAACAGGTACAGATGGTCCTTATTTACATATTGCGGCACAGGTAATAGACATAGTTCGGTTGGTTGGCATAATACAGATTGATTAAATAGTAGATTCTTGCTATATTACTAGGAGTGTTGTATACACCTTACGATAATTCACAGCTATTCTGTATGTTGTTAGTTGGTGCCAGACACTGAATTATTATTTGTTTATATGGCTGACTAAGTATGACACAGGTCTGTGTCAAGGTTGGCCGGTTTATCCATTAAAAGCCCTATTTTTCTAACCAAGTGCCTCCATTTTATCAAAAACTTACAGAAGGCTTGTCGATTGGTCGAGGGAAGGCTGATGTGTAACCCTTCTGTAAGGGGACAGGAGGTCAAGTAATGCTCCGGAGAGCGTAATGGCAGACCGCACATTCAGTTGATCAATGTTAAACGAACTTTGCATACGCATGCCCAGAGGAGAATTTGGCGCACTTACGACTTATTACGGCACAATTCTAAAAGAAGATAAATATGGTGTATGTTATCTGAGCGTAAACAGTTCGGTGTTTTAAAACTTGTTACTTTGTAAGTTGCTTTATTACTTAAGAGTGTAAATATCGATTGTTATCTGCACAAATTTTCGTTTAAGAATGATTACAAAGCAAGAAACATCACAAGATATACTAGCTGAATGTTTATTGATTATACTTCCGTGGAATAAAAGCAACTGATTATTTACCATACGTTCCATTCGTGCATACTTTAACAAATTAAGAAATAAATCCAGTTTAAATTACTGAATTAAAGTCAAAGAAATTATTATAAATAACTGATATTAAATGTAATGTATATGAACAAAATAAACTGATATGAAATGAAACAGAAGCAAATGCATTAAATACAAACAAATTTCCGTAGTATGGCAATTGTAAGCAGTCGATAGGACCTATATGACAAACAGGCTTGTGTAGAGTTGCTTATACTTTAGCCGCCAGTATTTCCTCCCACGACAACGATAGAACACTGAACATGCGCAGTAAGCGAAATTCGTTAACATTGATCAACTCAACGTGCGGTTTGCCTTTACTAACTCCGGACAGCCAGTCTGTCCACAGGCGCACTGGCTGGTAGTAAAGTTGTCACTAAGCAGTAAAGTTGAAGCCGATGATAAAAAGTGATTATTTGGACTATTTTTAAATCATTACAAATACTTCAGCCTTACTTTTCATACTGACTCACTTGCGAGACTCAGTATGAGAATATTTATAAAGTAATATAAACTTCCTTCGCACTAACCACAGGCCTCACCGGTGCCTTATGGTTACGATAGCTGAATGCTGAAAATTCGAGTCGGGCGAATTCCTAGGCGAATGGGCCGACTGCGCTGTTTGCCTTACAAATGTGCTACCTGAATACGAACCATTTTTCTTTAGAAAATTCTCATAAGTTTTGCCACTTTGAATTAACCTAGTCTAATCTAAGCACATAAACTGCATGAACAATTATTACTGAAGAGACATTTTTCCGTTATTAAAGATTACAGCTTCTTTTATGGCTACGATTAACTAAAAACTAGAAGCGTAAAATTAAAAATGAATTAAAGCACGGCAAGAGTTCGCAAACATGAATAAAATATTTTCTTGCAATTTAAACTTCAGTGCACCATTTATATAATTTAAGCTTTAAAATACACACTCACTCTTAGGAGGCTTTAACGTACAAAAGATATCAATAATTAGCTTCGCTGAAAATGCGGTGATAGGTATTTTCAGTGCATATGACGGTAGCAGAATATCTGGAATATAAACCTCACTTATTTTGTAAAAAATAATTTCTTAAGCTCTGTAACTAACACATGAACTCCAAGTTCTCTAAAATCCACCTTTTGAGATATAAAACTATTAGTTGCCAGTACCTGTAGTATTGGAAACAGATGCATATGAATTAATAAAATTCCATACGAGATCAGTTTAAAATATTAAAACCAATTAAAAATCTTGATTTTTAAAAACAATAAAATTTTAAAATTCTATGGTGCATATTTATAGCATCAGAAGTGTTATTAGCCTCGATACGAACTTTTTTCGGAATCATTGAATCATTTCGGAATTGTTGCCACCAAATATTATCGGAATGTATTATTTTTTTAACATTAAATAATGAAGAATCTGTATGTATGCATCTATGCATACTCCTCGCATTGTAGAAAAACGACGGCACCTTAAACCATTGCCCCTTTTAAGACTGAATTTTGAACTTTGAATTTGTTTTTGATTTATTTCATATTTTGTATCCATCTAACAAATTTTTCTTTAAAAATTTAGCGAGATGAATGTCATAAATGACAATATTATGCGAAATAAAACGTTTTTATCCCCTTGCGCCAGAATGTTGCCATTCGCAAAATGTAAGATGCTCGTCCGCAGTCTTTCAATTTTAATCCACTAATTCAGTTATTTAAAAGCAATGTGTTGCAGCTGCCTCTAATAGAATATTTATTTTCTCAGGTGCAACAGACATCAGCGTGTTACCGTTCCTAAAACGTACGATATTTAATTTTCAAACTGAATCTTTGCTTCAAAATGAATTTCTGTTACTGAGCACCATACTAAATGATTGAAAAGTAATAAACGCAGTTCTTAAGAATCTTTATTAAATTTCTAATCTGATTGATTTAAATAAAAATGCATTTAAATCATGAGATGTCATTAGAAATATCAAATACTTTTATGAAATGACACTAGCTACATTCTTTAAAATCACTGCATACCTTTCTCTTTTTTCATAACAATTATTTTAGGCCGCTGGCCCCTCCAGCGTTTAGTTTCCAAAGAAATAATGTAATAAATTTTAAAATATATGACTAACCTCACTATCAGGAATTCTAAAGATATACTATTTTAAATATATCGTGATTTTGACCTTGAATTTTATGTAGCGTAAGTGTGAAGTGAGTCTAAGAGCAGATTCGTAACTTGCGATGCTCAGCGAAAGCATAAAAGGACCTCAACAAATTCTCTGGTAAAGTTCAAATCTGAATACTTTCAGGTTTTATTTCTTTTTTATAATATATTAATTTTATTTTTAACTCAGAAAGCAATTCTATTTACAATAAACATAAGTGAAAAAGATATTTAAATAAAGTTTCTGATCGGTTATGGTATTTTCCCAACTGCCGTGTCTCGAAGCCTTATGAGATATGTCGAACAAATTTTTTAATGTAAATATGCATTTTTATATCGTTTAGGATGGCATCAGGAGAAATTATACTGTGCATTTACCTGGAGTTAGTTATTTATATAATTTTGAGAACAGACTGTAGCAACTTTTCCTTATGCAAGAAAATATCTCAAAGGTCTTTCTACTGTGTATTGGGATGAGAATGAGGAGAAAATGCCTTTAAGCTCATAGCTTGAATAACTGTCATTACAACCTTTAATCACTTAGAAATTTTCTATGAAAACAAAACCTCAAAGATTATTTCAGTTTCCACCTTATAAATTAATGCGTTATATCAGTACAGCACCATCGTAAATGGTACACTAAAACGTTTTCTTTCATTTTCAGTGCCATACTTGTGGAAATCGTCAGTTTTAGGAAGAAAATAATAAAGTAGAAATGATGAGAATGGTATATTTGAGAAATATTACGAATTCCACTAATCTGCGTTTTTAATATCAGCATATTGATCTGACGCTCACCTTTAAGTTCACAGGGAAGTCATACAAATTTCTTTCTAGAACACCACTGTGGATGCGTGGTTAGATGATAAACAGACATGTGATACATGAGTCTTCATCTGCCAGTTTCAAGATTACTCCTTCAGAACTCTGTAAAACACATAAAGCACAGATTTCACACTTAATTAAGTACACTTAATTAAGCTAGGTTTTAATGTATACTAATGATAAAATTTATTCTTCTACGAAATCTCAACTGATGTGTGAAAACATTGATAGCTCAAAAACGTGATACTTCTAAATGTTAGGTATAAAAGCGAGTTCGAAGTGAAAAACTGCGGCCACAATTTACCCAAAATGTTGTCTGAAATTCAAACTGAATAAGCATATAAATGTTTTGCACTGAAGAACAACTCTTAACAGAAATTATTGAAAGTATATTATAATATAGAAGATTCGTTTTAAACATCCTCAAACATCCTTTTAAAAGCTTAAGATGTAATATGCATACTTATCGGAACCATAACTATATTTTGACCATTCAAAACTGATTATGAATGTTTCATCGTTTTTAGGTTGAGTGCCAGTACAGCGCCATTAAGATTCTGAATGCAGAAATTCTTGAAAATTTTACGCTGACATGTAGAGCAGGGACGTCCAAACCGCAGGTCGCATGCGACCCAAGAAACGATCGCAAAAGAAATACCAAAACTTCACTTCAATGACAGATTTTATTTTTAAGATGGGGGGGGGGTTCGAGCCTGGCTTTCAACATGGGCGGATTGGTTTTTTGGCTCTCCAAATTGGAGCGAAACTAAACGCTTTTTAAGTGGAGTGGCGGTTTTAAATCTTCTTTTGAACTTGTGTATGACGTGATCATCTTAAGTTTGATACAACGTTTGTATTTGTACGTTTCGCCAAGATTAGGAGATCATGATTAGTGTCTCTAGCCTTTTTCTTCTTCAAGCTGCATTGGATATCAGCAATGCCACGAGTGCCTCAATGTATTTTCAAAATAGTGTGGTGTTTATCAAGTCTTATTTCGAGCTGTATACGAAATTATTTCCTACATTTTTGTATTGTCTATGCAATTTCGACATGTTAATGAATATATAGGTGAAAAATCAGTTTGGTGTTTCAACGTTCTGTTATGAAGGCCACAGTATATAGATGCCACAGTATATAGTATGCACAGTATATAGATTATAGTAAAGTATAATGTTTAAATTGTAATTTTAATTTTTTACGTTAGACGTTTTTACTGTTCTGTTGGACTTTTATACCTACTAAGATAAATATGTCTCGCTCCACAATCATGCATTATCCGTGTCATCATTGTTTGGCAGCACGTATTTGTGTGAACAATCACTTTCAAGAAGGAAGTACACTAAAAGTAAAATTAGAACCTGAATATCGGATGAACACTTTGAGAAATCCCTGAGAATTGTAACCAGTTCAATCGAACCTGGCACTGATGCATTAGTTTCTCGACCTCAAGGTGAAATAGTACTTTAAATTTACGATTTCGTGTTATTTTTGTAATACTAAATAAAATTCGTTATGAAATGCTATGTAAAAAATATCAAATACAGTGTCAAAATAACTCCATTTAGCTGTCATTATACTGAAAAAATCATAAATTACTAAAGTTCAACTTACTTAAATGTTTTCTACCACCTCTCTCATCAACCATTGTTAATGTTAGCTTGTGGCATCTTGCCTACGAATCAAGTGAATCAGTGAATCACTTAAAAATTTTCGATGTATGTGTGCTTTCCTATATATAGTCCACACCGAACAAATTTGAACTAATGCAGTCAAACCCGCACATTTCTTTCCTAGAAGTGAAATTCAAAAATTTCCTTCAGCGGTCAAACGCGTGAAAACCTGAAAACTTTCAATGAAACCTAAGTAATAGATTGTCCTACCGACTGTCTTATCTATACTTTTGTAAATATCGTCTGCGCGTGTGGTTAATTTCAGATAATTTCATTTTCCAGTCTAAATATCTGTACTTTTCTAAATATCGTCTGCTTATTAATTGCATTTCTCTCTTTTGTTTTTGGCAACTATTGCCTATTATTATAGGCCTAGGAGGATGGCCTTTGCAACAGATATGCTAAGAAGGATAGAAGATGATGCTGAATTTCTGAAGCGCATAATGTTCTCCGACGAAGCATCCTTTCATCTTTCTGGCATTGTTAATCGCCATAATGTGCGCATATGGGGATCTGAAAACCCCCATGAATACCGTGAGGATTCCCCAAAAGTTAAAGTGTGGTGTGGACTAATGTACGACCGGGTCATTCTTTGAATAACTATTTTACAGGAAGATGGATTGGGCGAGGAGGTCCAATTCCTTGGCCACCCAGATCACCTGATATAACGCCGCTGGACTTTTTCCTTTGGGGATTTGTAAAGGACAACGTTTACAGGAGGAGAGTGTCGAGCATTGATAACCTAAAAGCCAGAATTACAACCGCAATAGCCTCTGTGGATGTCGACATACTTGTTGGTACCTGGCGTGAAACTGAATATCGACTTGATATTCTCCGTGCGACGAAGGGGGCACACGTGGAAGTTCATTGACAAGGGTCATGAAACTTTTTGAGTCTATCTAACCATTTATGATATTAATTTTAATCTATCTTTATTATTTTATGAGTTATTAAACATCAAACGGATCCGAAACTTTATAAACACCCTGTATATCCAGCATAATATTTATAACATTTAATGTTTGACCCAGAGTGGGATAAAAAGGTGTAAAATATCATTAATAATTATCAAAATTTTCAAACTATCATTTATGAAAGGCTTGTTCATGATAATTACTTATGAAAAATTACTCCGCTTTCGTTTAAAAAATGGTGGGTACAACTTTACACAACGCAAGACTTCAGCATGGAGGAAACTATAAAAATTAAAAGAATAAAAGCATATTTTATTCATTCTTGTGCGATAAATAATTCAAAATAAAAATTCCTAAATGTAATATAAACTGCAGATTAAACACATATCAAAGTACTTCTTGCCACTCTCTTGTCTAATGCCACAAACTGTTTTTGGAATCAAAAATATGTTCTTGGAGAGATTAACATGCTTCACGTATTAGTATTCGGCATACGTATGTATGGATATAACATAAACGAGGTGTTTAGGAGTTGTAAGTAAATAAAATAAAAACACAAAAAAACACACAAAAAAAAAAAAATTTGAAATGTTTCAGATTTTAAATTACGTCCAAAGGGACGTTTATTTAACATTTTGTGTGTTACCTTTATTTGTTAAATACCATGTTCTTCGCACTTAAACCATAAAATTCAGTTCAACAGCAATATCGCAAAATAATTTTAAATTGAGCATATCTTTAGAAATTTCGGTACACGCTCTCACGCGCTGGAGATAAAGATGTTTTTCTGTACAACGTTGGTATTGCTGGCTTTGAAATCTTTGAGTTTGTTAATGAAAAATTCGTTAAAGTTTTAGAGAATATTGTTACGAATTTCACATTTATTTGGCTATTTATTTAGAACTGTAATTAAAATTCCTTTTTATTTTCCCGTGCAACGCACGCAGACGATTTTTGAAGAGAAAGCTACGTCAAAAAAAAAAATAATAATAACATGCATACATTTATGCAGATTTTTCATTTTTTAAAATTTAATGCAGAGCGATAACATTTAGTGACAACAATTTGAAAAGTGATACGCCGTTTTTGTGTTTCCGACGCAAAATCGCAAAACGAAAGTAATAGTCCTTCGGGACTAAATCCCTTTGGACTAAAAAGTAATAGTCCTTCGGGACTAAATCCCTTTGGACTAATAATAAATGCATAACGAATGCTTGAATAAGTACATAACGAAATTCAATGGCGTTAAATTAATTACATACAGCTTAAAATTACGTGATGTAAGACTAATTTGCCAAATTGACCGTTTCTTAAAACTTCTACGTTATCTTTTCATTCTTATTAGTACTACTAGATGGCGCCACATCATACAGCTTTTGGGCATGATGGTATTCGAGGTTTGCTATTGACTATAGTTCAACTCTGCATAGCGGTTAAATACGAGAGCTTTTCGGCAGTTAAATATATACGCAGAAAGGAGGAATAATCTATATTAAAATTAACAGAAAATACTATTTGCAATTTAACTTCCCAAGCAATTATATCTGGACATTTAACTCATTTGATTATGTAAATTTATTGTGTCATTTGATTATAAATCAGTACTCAAAACCAGAGCCAATTTAGAGGCCCGGAATACCCATTATACTCCTTTGATGGAGAGTTGACAGTGCTTATTATTACTACACGATATTTTTTCTCTGTTACAGTTAAATAACAAACATACAAACTGTGTGTTCCTTCAACGGGGTGGTGTGTTGAATTTGAATTAGCCGACTGAGGCAAGATGCCCGATATCTGGGGGGCATTCATAGAAGTGATCTGTTCGGAATTTCGACACCGAACCATATTATATGTGGAGGTGTTCTGCCTGCATTTGGACAGTCTTCAGAATGTCCTGAAAGAAAAGTGTTCATCACTGGTAAATCGTCAAAGTGATATTCCATCATGACAACTGCAAGAATCATCTCTTCATTTTATGATGCAAGACTCCATTATAATGAAACGTTAAAACAAAAACAAGATTCTGTATACAGAAACTGTATTGTAATGAAGCAACACAACAGACAGCTTCACAGTTTTATGAAATACAAGCATAGCTATTCTAAGTTTCTATTATCAGAAATAGCACTTGTTTGAAGTCGATTATGATTAAAGACGTGAATTTATCTTTCACACACACAAAAAAAGGAAAATTCCCGATCCTCCACTTTTCTTCAGAATTTCCGGTTTTAGTATAGAATTATAGCATAATAATAATTGAAGCTACACAAGTTAAGAAAACTGTATTTAATAACTTAAGACAAAAGCTGTAAGTACATCTGTAATAACACATGATTAATACACCTATTTTTGACTAAAATACCAAAATGGGTATAACAATATAAATAATCAACGAAAAAAAGATTTGTTGCTATTAATACAAGGAATATATATCTTTACAATTTATAAAAAAGCTGCATCACTATTTTACAATAATCAATTTTCTTATATTTATAAATTATTTACAAAAATGAGTATCTTAAGAAAATGAAGACTTAATATTACATGTTGTATCTTGCTTCAAATGCAAATGAAATTACTTTTCTTACTATGAAATTACAAAACCGTCAAATTACTTTACCAAAAAAATAAATAAATAATAAAAAAAATAACATTCCTTCAAATTTGTGCAAATATAAAATCTACAATTTTCAAATACTGCACATCGGGGATAAAATAAACATGGATTTTCTTCCATCAAAATCTACTTGGAAATAAATACATTTCATGTTAAAATAAAACTACGATATATCTATTTCAACAGATTTTACTGAAAATTACATTTCGCAAGTCGAAAGCGACAGAAGGTTACAGAACACTAATTAATATTTTGTTTAATGTAAAGAAATATATTTTTCAAAATGGAAGTTTGCAATACAGAGAAAATTAGATTTTCATTAATATTCGCGAGCATATTTAGATTTTTGTTACATGTTTGCTTGTAACATTATAAGTCTAAAATGTAATATAAATAGTTAATTTATTTTGCATAATATAATACAAAAAGTATAAAAATAACAGAAATTAAGCTCTTAATAATTTTCGAAATATTTAATTTTGTAAGATGAATATTAGTTTAAGCAAATTACTTTAAAATATTTGTGCACTAATATATCTGCAGTTAGAAATTTACTCCTTACATCAAAACAAGTTCAAAACCTCTAAAGAAATGTATTAATCATTCTGAACGACTTCCAGTTACCCACAATTTTTTTTATATTTATTATAAAAATAGTTATTATAGAAACAGCAGCAGAAAATACAGTGTTATGAATATATTTATAACATGATTGAGGTGGCATCCACATCATAGAAAAAATCCAATTAATTTTCAAAAACGTGCGGAACATTAACATTTGATGATAAACAATTTCAGAGAACATATAATAACTTATCACATTTGTAATGTTGAGACATATATAGTTAAATGTCCACATATAACCAGATCTATTTTCAAGACGAAATAAAAACCTTTATAATGAACAGTTAAAAAATAATGATTCAAACAGCAGCATTGTACACTACTTACAACAGAAGGGAGAAAATATATTTTTTTCCTACTCTAAAAACGTAACTTGTAAAAATCTCGCATATAATGAGCATACCCAATTAATATATCAATGATACACCAAAATTATATGTTCATGTTTATATACAGTAACACTGTATGCTAACTATAACATGGCGTATTCAGTATAAAATCTCGTATCGACTTTTTTTGCTTTTCTGATGTAGCTCAGATTTTTACAGTTAGCCCAAATTAAGATAAGTACCTGCCAGCCAATCATAAAAGCCTTCAATGTCCAAAACTACCTCTTAATCATTCATATATGAATGATGAGTCTGGTTAAAAAATGATAATACTGTTTATGATATGGCAAAACCTGCATAAACAGGTAGCATGTATTACAATATCTGAGGGAAAATATACTTACAAAGTGGAAAATAATTAAACTTCTTTTAAGTTCTGAAATAAACCGTTAATTTTCAATAACTTTGTCCTCTATCAGGGAACCACACAGCCTTCCAAGAAATGCATTCATAAATGGGGGAAAACTATTGTTCATAACTATAGTTTAAGATATTTTACTGCCAAACAATAAATGGAAAATTCTGCATAATTACCACTGAAGAATAAAAATTAAGCAAACTAGAGGAATAGAAAATATTCATAAAATATTCAAGAAATATTTCGGTAGTTTCTATTGAATTCTGTTTGACAACAAGATTAAAAAAAAATATTCCTATTCGTAATAGCAACGTAATATACATTTTTCTGCAAGTGAAATAAAATAGCAAGTGTGTTCATTACATGCGAGATTTACATAATTACATTTTATTACTTGCATATTATTAAGTGAAAGGAAATCAATAAATGGATTAAACATAAACTGAAAATTTAAAAAATACATAAATTTTAACATTGAGCGATAAGTCGAGACTGGTGTCATATTGTCGCACCCATTGCCTTCAAAGCGAGAAGAGCATTGACTGCTTTCTAAAAAATAAATATTTAAATAAAAATAAAATCTACAGTTTTTAAAATTGTAATGCAAAATACTTTTATTTAAATTCCTATAAATTTACGACAAAATATATTATAAAAATTACAAAATAATCTATTTTGAAAATACACAAATGTACTTCCAAATATATTTGTATATAAAAAATATGCAAATGTATTTGCATAAAAAATCAAAAGTAAACACTAATTAGTAAAAAAGAGACGAGTAAATGACAAAGAATTAGAAATATTGATTTAAACTCAAGATTAAGTTATCCCTCCGCCGTGTTACTTCCTGGTTCTTTCAAAAGAAAGGTGCTTCTTCAGGAATATAATATAATAAAACCAAGGTTTAAGAATTCAGTTCTTTCCAGAAAGTTGTTTGTCAACAAAAATGTTAGAAAACCGAAATACTTTTCCCCATAACGATTAATGTAAAATGGATTAATTCCTTCTTACAGCACAGATGATTATTTATTTAAACTTCACATCTGTACTTCGTGCATACGTTCAAAACCCCAAAAAACCAATGGAAATCAGTAAATATAAAACAAAAAATGGAAAAAAAAAAACCTGAAAGGTTTCAGATTTTACCGGTACCCAAAAGCGTTTGTTAAGGTTTTTTTACACTCTCGCTGAGCTTGCGATCTACAAGTCTCTCTTACACACCACATTTTTTACAAACTTTTTTTGCGAACTTACACCATATACAATTCAACACCAAATTATAAAACTTTTAAAAGCAGCATAGCAGTATACGTTTAGAATTCCCGATGCAGCGGTTTCCGAAGTTTTGTTAAATATTTTTCTGTCTTTCTCAATCTTTTCTCAGTTTATCATATCTGTGTTCAGTTTTCTTACTCAGATGGCTTTGCAACACACCTTTTTTTTTTTGTTGTTTTTTTATTATTAACGTTTTATGTGTTTACTTTATTTATTAAATAAGGTACGCAAACAAATAATAATGTTGTTGTCGTTTAAGCCACATAAACGATTCGATTCAATAACAAAATCACAAAATATTTAAAAATAGTATATATTTAGAATTTCCGATAGACAATCTTGCGGGCAGATAATTTTTTTCCTCCGTTCAGTGTTGCCATTGCCGCTTAGAAATCGTTGAGTTTGTTAATCAAAAATTCGTTAAAATTTTAGAAATTATGAAATAGATAACAAAACAAATTCGAAATTTAAAATTTGGGCTTCCAGGTGCCCAAGTTCGAGTGGTCAAAATTGGTCTCTAGGTACCGCTGTTTTTACGCAATGCGAGAAACACGTGTGCGTTCATGCATTCTTCACTATTTATTTTTTTTTTTTCAAATATAATACACGGCGATAATATTTTGCGACAACAATTTGAAAAGTTTCAAGGTATTTCTCCCGCCCTTCTTCCCATGTCTACGTGGTGTAGTAGTCAGCGCGCTCGACGCGTATTCCAGAGGTCTGGGGTTCAAGTCCCGGCGAGGGCATTGCTCATTTTTTACATCTCCTGCTTCGAAGTAACCTAATGACTGATACGCTGTGAGTGATAAAGTGATACGCCGTTTCTAATGATTCAAAGCAAAATGTTATTTTGAGAATATTCCTTTTGGACTAAAAAAATATTAAACATATAAAACGTTAGTTTTATTTTATTGTATCTGTACGAAGCAAAGTGAACAGTGTAAGTGGAAAATAATGAGAAAGACGTTATTCTTTGGATGATTCGGTTGTCCTTTTATAAAAACACCAAACAGTAATTCAGTATCTTTAGGTTAAACATCAGTAACTTTAGGTCGCATTATTGGCATCGGAAATGCTTATTTTGCAGCTTACAGTGCTTTGTCAGGGTGATATCATTAAATGATCATATTTGCGGATATATATGCCAAATTTCACGGATTAGATAATTAGAATCATTTTTCTTTCTTCCTGTTCACCTGAAAACATTTATTTCATAATTGTCTCTTGTTTCTGCGTCTGAAGTTGTAATTTTTTCGCGTTAAGCTCATTTCTATGGCCCTCTAGTAACTTTTCCATGCCTTTATAGTTAACTTCCTAGCGAACGGATTTGCTTAGACCCACAATATCATAAGTAAAAAATCATAAGTTCTAAGTATTAAAGCGCTAAAAATATCTACCCACAACTCAATGTAACCATTATTTCCTCCAGGACGAAAGGCCTTTTTATTCAAATAAATTACTCGTGAAATGAACGGCTCGCGAAAAATGACGTTCGTGATCCGAGGTTCCACTGTATGTGCAGTAAATTACTGATAATTTAAGGGATTCATTAACTAAACGCGACGCATTAACAATGCATTTATGCAGTACATCACCTTAAAGTGATCAATAAATGAAATTTGAAAGCTTACTGATTAAAACACTTTTATATAGTCGATGCTGAGTCTTAGTACCGTTCCATTAACAACGACTGGTGCATAATGTTCCCAACTGATAAAAACATATTTAATCCACTTCCATTGCGATAAGCACTCGTTATAGCGTTCTTTTTGTTTGCACTGCAATGCGTCATTACAACGAACGTCAACTGTATCCATTTATACTTTAGAATAACTGCCTTTTTAACTTAACATATTAATTTTCTTAATCCTTAACATTTCCTTATCTTTTATTTAAAGTTTTATTCAAGAAGTTAAAATTAATTAAATGATAAGTTTTAAATGGCACATAATAAGATCTAGGCTTGGATATATGCAAATCGCATTTTATCTCTGCCCAACGTTTTCCAGAATCGAATATAATCATACGGAACTTTATCAAAATATGATATCTATTTATCCTTAAATTCTAGGATTTGTCAGGCTCTAGACGTCTACAGTAACATATACGGTTGATAAAGGAAGGGTTCAACGCCTATTTTCTACAGGATAGCCAGTTTTGCTCCAAGTCTGCCACTACCGAGGGAAGAGCGCCCAGTAAGGACTAAAGTGGCCACTATAAGCGATCAAAGGGCACTGCATACTTCCAATCGTATTTTCACTGTTCATCTGGCAGAAGGCAGCAATAATGCTGAAGTTTACTCTGAATGGTACTAAGATTGTAGAGACATTAGGTTATTTCGAAGCAGGAGACATGGAAAATGAGTAATGCCCTCACCGGGACTCGAACCTCGGACCTCTCGAATACGCGCCGAGCGTGCTGGCCATTACACCACGAAGGCATGCAGAAAGGAGGTAGAGAATACCTTCTGAGACAGCATACATAAAATACACAAAAGAATGTATTAAAGTACAGCAGGTTACAGTAATGTAAATAGACAATAAAGTACAATAGAATACAATTTGTTAAGTGCATACAGAGTTAATACATAGATGTGTGTGTTAATTAACAAATTCAACTATTAATTATGTGTAAAGTGCTAAATTAGTATGGGATAAATGAAGGAAACTTCATATTCAAGATTTAGTTCATATATCAGTGAGTAAAGCCACGTTAGTTCATAGGTGTTTTGTGCTACAGAGAATCTATGATCTATGTATAAAATGCCCATTAGCATAACATACTCTCTAACATACTCATAAGTACAGTCGCGCTATAAAATAAATGCAGTAAACTGTCTGGTCCGAGTTATTTTACTACGCAATGCAACACAGTTCTCCGTGCTAGAAGAGCATATCCATGATTTTGCAGACTTTCTGTACTAAATGATGTTGCTTAATTAATTATTTGCGGATTGTTATTTGGAAACTTTATATGCAGCCTTTGTGTTATTTGCCAGTTTGTTAAGAAGTGCTCTGGCGCATCTTGCTCTCCACATACTCAACGGTAAGTATCTCAAATCCATATTTGAAGAAATATGTCAGAAGAGTCCATGTTCGTAGATGAAGTGTGTTAATTGTGGAATGGAGATTTTTGGTTATATTCACTTCTGATGCATGATAATGGGCGTATCGTCCTTATTGCAAAGTGACAATGGTCTTCCTGCCAGAGGATGTAAGCTTTGCTGAGTTAATGCTTGAGATACAAACGTGGTAGTGGAATGTCTAGTAACATATACTAAGTAAAACAGCAACACGCAGAACCGCCTTTTAGGAATGTTTGAAAATTTAAAAATGAATCAGGCATGCAGAGAGATGATCAAAGTTATCTGTCTTTTCATTACTTCTTTTCTCAATTACTTTACAATGTGATATGTTATAAATCTACAAAAGCAATATACACAGCTAACAGGATTCGAAAAAAGATGGATAATCGAACTGAACAATGTTACCTGGCCAGGTAGACTTATATAAGAATATTTGAACACGTAACACAATGCACCAACATTTAATGATGATCAAGAGAAAGTTATCGTACTTTTCATATAAGGTCTAATGTATGCAGTACAACTAATGAGAGTAATGATTATCTGATTCAATAACCAAATCCTGGCTACTCCTGCTGCCACTCTATCGGTCATCAAAAATGCGTAGAGAACTGCCATTCAAACCATCACTCGACAAACGATTCAAATCGCTTGCGGAATTAGGATTGCAGACGTGTAATCCATTGCAGATTGCAGACGTGTAACATTATCATTCGTTCTTTTAACATTATCTTTGTGCCTGAACTGGTGCCATTTTGAAATAAGCTGGCATGCAGAACTTTTAATGGTAAGAAAGAATGCATAACAGAAAAATGTAGAATGACACATAGTTCAACAACAAAATATCGTTGTCTGCGTAATCATCAACTATATTAGTTGGTCTCCTGTAGTATGTAGCCACGGCAGTTTGCAGTTGCTCATTGGCTTATGAAGGAAATATATATTGCTCCCTTCACATCCGATTTAAGCAACAGCATTTTTGTACATTTCCATTCGCAAAAGCATTTCACAAGAATATTTACGAGGTAATATCATGTGACAATGGTCTGCCAGATTCTTAAATTTGCCGTAATGTGAAAATGTCGGGGATATCACTGGATGCGACCAACAGACTAAATTAACACTTTAGGAAACAACGGCAAATTTGTTTCAATGCAGTGGACGTTTTTTCAAGGAATAAAATTCTCCCTTTGGTTTGAACGTTTTATGAGGTATTTATCTAAGTACTTCTGTCCATAAATTTCAAGAAATCGCATTCTATTCTTTCTAGCTCTGAAATTTCAGTTTTACTTGGTTTATATATTTCTGTCCTCTGACGAAAGCTAAATTTCAAAATGTTTACGCTGCCTGAATTCAGAATTGGACAAATCTTTATTAAAATAAATTGCTTTTGAAAATAAATTATACAACCATGCACTGAAATATGAAAGAAAAGTCCATTGATATATTACCTGCCAGCGTCTCCTGATAACAAAACGTTTTAACTTCGTCTTGTCCAGTTTTGTATCCTTCTTCGGTTCCCCTTTCTGTGATGAATAAAAAAAAGTTCGTGAAATATTATTCAAAAAATCATTTCGTCATCGTTTTTAAAGTATTTAATTATTTAATTTTAGCACATACACAATGTACTCATTAAAATATTTCTTGAGTTACTTGATAAACTTTGAAGATTCTCGTAAATACATTAGTTTCATAAAAAGAAATTTTTCGTATTGCGTATTTTTCATATACTAATCTTCAAAACTAGTTTCCCACTCATTTTTCGTGAAACTGGCATGGGAGCGAAACTGTACCTGCGTGAAATAAAATTACAGATGTGCGGCGCATCTTTTTTTTTTTTTCTTTGTGTGTGGGGGGGGGTGGAAATCGTTTTCACTTTTAAGACGTCTTATTGTAATTAGCAGTAGTATTGATTCCACACAGTTAAGTGAGCAGGAGAAGCAAAAGGCGTTTGTGAAAATTCACAGAAAACATTGCGCAACTGCTCAAGAAATACTGCTGTAAATCTCGGTTTCCAAGATCTAGGAGAAAACCAATTACAATATGATACACTATACTAAAATAAACGGGGTAACCAAATTTAAAATTAAATAGGTTAAAAAAAAGAATTAGATAAAATCTAACCATCTACCATAATATCACTGCAGTTTTAGTCAAAAGCTTTCATCGTTTCGGAAATTTAATCAAATTACATATACAAAAGCAATATTTCATTAAAAATACTCTTAACCTACATTCACTTATTGATTAATAATAATGCTTTAAACCTAACTTAAATAGAATTTTAACATATTTTAGGTCACGCAGTTCTAAAAAGATGTGAAAAAGTGTCGGACATATCAAGTAAATGTCTTACTATAAATTGAATTTCAGTTGTAATAACTGGATTATCCTCTGTTAAAAGGCACCTATAAGAGTGCTAATAGGGAGCATACATGCAATCTATCGCCAAACGTCGTCATCTAGCATCTGCCATCTATCGGTCATTATGACCTCTCCACTAGAGCTCTTTTTGTGTTGCTAGGCAAACATACCTTTCCTCAAACGTAATAAATTTTTCGTCATAGAAATTGTATTTGAAATTTCAAGTTCAATGTACTAATGGTACCGAGATAACGTTACACAGTTTATTGCTTTTCTTGATGAATACGAATGTTCGTTCAAACAAGATTGGTGCCATCTATCACACGTCCAATGAAATAAAGCGGCTATTTTAGCAATCTTACCAGTTGAAAAGGATTATAGTCACCGCGATCACTCGATTTTTTGCCTGTAGACATTTATTCTGGGGGAATACCTTGAAAGAAAGATTTATAGAAATAATTTGTATTACTGAAGCTTTATAAGCTTTTATTTGAAGCATATGCTTTAAAGACATAGTTTGATGATGAAAGCGTTCGACGCAAAGTAATAAACATTACTAATAAGTACTATGTATCTTGTAGTTTAAGCATTAAACCAACAACTTTTATTTGCTTACTTACATGTGCAACTTTTCGATCAACCAATAGTAATATATACAAGATCTATAAATTAGCTCTAAAATGTTTAAAATACACAAGGGCATGAATTAATAATATAAAACAATTCGGATAAAGAACTGTACTTAAATTACCTAAATCTAACTTTGAAAATGAGAATGCTTAGCAAATGAACGAGAAAATATATATAAAAATAAGCCTTACCCTAAGCCATGGATGTTTTAAGCTCTCATTCGCCGTCATTCGTTTTCTGAAAGAAAAGAAAGCATAATGCTTTTAAATACTAAGAAAAAATATTAAGAAATACATAAAATTATAGTTTTACTGCGTAGAAAACCATTTTTATCAAATTTTCTTACATTGCTAAAATAGCATTGCCTCTGTAGTTTTTCATATTGAGCAGAAAATACTAACTGCTGATATACGAAAAAATGACTTTCATTCTTTAGTTAATCTCTAAGTTGTTAAAAGCTAATTAGCTGAAACGAAATTAATATGATTTCAGATATTTCAGTGAAATGAAAACTTTTCGTGTTTGATAAACATTTATTTTTAAAGACCCTTTTTTCGTTACTCAAAATTATTTGATAATCACCTGAAGGAGAAGCTGAACCTGTTTAATACTTCAAGATTTTTTGTAAGTTTTCGTTTAATTTGGTTTCCCTAATTGCTGGTTTGTCTGTTTGGGTCAAATTTTGAAATGAATTTTTTACATCCTTCCACCGACCTGATTTTCTTGAAATATTTCTCAGAATTATATTTTAGATGGCAGCACAATATTTTACCGGAGGTAACTTCGATATAAACATTTTATTTTCTTCTGAAGCTTTTTCAGATGTTAGTTGTTTGAACTTTTAAGCAGACGGGAGCGGTTGTAAATTTAGTAGAGACAAGAAGTAAATATTCACGCCAGATTAAGGATTAGGATTATTTATAGCAAAGCACTCGAAAACACTTTCCTAAAACTGGCGGAATGTCTTTATTACAGGAAAGAAAGGAATTTATCATAATGTGAAAATGTCTGGGATATCACTGGATATGACCAACGGACTAAATTAACATTTTAGCAACCAATTTTCTATTGAATCTATTTTAATATTTATGTAAAAAACAACGCTCCGTTTGCAGTGTTTACGTTTCTAGCAATTACTTTATGCTAACTATCTTTTCTATCTTCTCCATTTTCATTTTCCTGCCAGAATGTAAATTTTTAACGCGCATGATATTCAAATGAGGTAGAGAGAAGAGAGTATTTAAAGGAAAGTTTTAGCGGGTAGCATCAGAACGTGTTCTGCCGCCTGAAGACTACGTTGCTACTTTCATTAGCCTTATTATGCCGATCTTAGGTCACATCGAACTTGCGTGTTATTCTGTTTGTGCAACCGTTAGACTAATTTATTTGTCTTGGCTTCTGTAAGCACGAGTGGTGCTGTCTATTAAACTTTATCTTAGTCAAATGAAAGGCTTCTTTACACGTTTTCCTTCTCTCTGTGCTTGAAAGACTTAACGATAATTCATTTCAGCCCTTACATTTGAGATTACCAAAGAACACGAGACTACACTTGTTAATTACTATAACGGTGTCAAATTTACCGTATTTTACCTTTTTCTGCGATATTTAATATAGTGCTTTTTGCTCGTTATATTAAAAAAAGAGCGGTACAGGATTCACGATGAAATTTTGATTTTTACATAGCTGGACGAATTGAAAAATAAACTTCCAGACGAAGGAATTACTAAATTTTAGGGTTTTCAAAGTCGATATATGTTTTAGTTATCGTATTCTGTCATTAAGAACGGATATTTAAATCAAAAGATTTAATATTCCATAGTTAACAGCCCGTAGGTTTAAGCAGTTATCATGATCGGTTCTCTAAATTAAACAGAAACTTAAATGACCTGAATGTAAATTTACGCCGTTGATCGGAATACCTTAAAAAAGCATAGTGTGTTGTTGTTAGAAGACAAAGTGTTTTAATGTCCAGTAGCAGTCCTTTTATTTACTATTTCTTAATTTGTTCCATTTGTCAGAAGGTTCTCAAACATCTTTCACCCTGTAACTCTTAAGATTGCGTAAAATGTCTAGCATACTCCATAGGATAAATTTCCAAAGATTATAAGGTTTAAAAACGTTTTATGAGCAATTACTGCGTCTACTTTCAATCTATAGGAAAACGTGGTTTTAGTAAAAGCATCAAAAACGTTAAAAAGCTATTTCAGTTATTAATTTTATTCTCTGAACACAATCTAATAATGAAAATTCTTATGATCAGATAAAAGAAAATTTTTAAAAGAATTTTTTAATTAGTAAAAATATCGAGAAAAGCTTTGTTCCAAAGAAGGATAAATAGCCAAGTGTTTTATTGTTTGAAGATATATTTTATAAAGACATTCACTACCTGACATAATGCATTGGATAAGGTTGACAAATAAGTATGTGGACATCCATGCAAATATTGATATTTGCGGTCCCGATATACGACGCGACCTCTGCCGTCAAATATCGTGTAGGAAACAACATTGGCATTAGTCGCATGTAAGATGCCAATAATGCAGAATAAAATGATTTCAAGAAAGCTGAATCGTCGGGTATCACAGAAATGGCTTACTAAATTGGGAGATAGAGACCGACGGGTTTTGTTCAGAGTAATTACGAAAAACCACACCCAACCGATGGTTCATATGTTCCAGAAGTTTCCAGAGCAATCCGAGAGTGTTATTTCGATGAATACCGTACGTAAGAAGCACATTTGCTTGTTTTTCATGGTCGTACTGCTGCTCGTAAGTCTTTGATCACAAAGTCCAACCGCGCTGCTCGGTTAATGTGGTAAAAAGCACGTCGATAGTAGACCAGAAACGGATTCTTGGAGCTATTAATCAAAGTTCACCCTCTATTGTTCAGATAGCGGGGCCTGGATTTGACGTCTGCCTAAAGAATGCCTCCTGCCAGAATGCATTATGCCCATAGTAAAGTTCGGTGGAAATGGAATTATGGTATGGATATGTTTCTGCTGCTATGGACTGGGACCCTTGATCCAAATTCATGGGAAGCTTAACGCCGATGCCTACTGCACTAGTCTGGACGACAGTACGCTTCTTACGTTGTGACGGTTTTACTGGTTGCCATGCTATTTTCAGTAGACAACGCCAAATGTCATGTTGCGAGTTTCACCATGGACTGGTATACTGAAAATGAGGTTAGCCGAATGGACTGGACTGCCTGGAGCGCAGACCTCAACTAAAAACCTCTGGGACGAGCTGGATCGCCGAATCAAGGCATGCAACAATTGTCCAACATTGGTGAAGAAACTTACATATCTTCTCCAAGCCGTGAGGAAAGAAACAGAAGGACTTGTGGAAAGCATGTCCCGAAGGATTGAGGCTGTAACTGCCGCTCGTGAAGGCTTTACTGACAACTATATATTAATAAATTTTGCTTTTCTTTTCTATCATTGGTGTCTTAATACTTATTGGTAGATAGTGTATAGTTATTAGAAGTACTTTATGTGGACACCAAAATAAAAATGGTTATGTTTTTTTAGTTACAAATAAATGTATTTAATAAACTTAATCATGTCAAAGAATTATCTTCCTGAAATGCATTATAATTATCAGCACCGATAACAAAACACCATAGTTTTTAGAGATAATCATTTTAAGAGGTGGTAAATATGAGAGGATACTCTCTTCCAAGATATTTACATCCTTCACGAAACAAAGTTTTAAACATATTTCGTGAAAAATTAAATTAGTCCTCAGCAGCTTTAATAAAAGTAAAACTTTTTTGACTCATTTAGCACTTAATTGCTCCATTACATTAATTTATTTAAAAACCAAATATTAACATAAAAATATGCTGAATATAATTTGTAATTGTACAGAAATTAACAAAAAATTATTTTAAAAATAGCAACTATATCTTCTATACGCGTGGCAAAAGATTTTTGATTGGTTTGTGACTATATCTTTATGGATTTATAGAAAAACAATTAACATTTATTTTTTAATAAATAAATTAATGCATTTTTTGAAGTTCGTTACATAATTATCTTTTATCTATTTCGAAATCAAGACTAAATTATAAAGTGCAATTCTTTATTGAACTTACAGTTTAGCCAATTGGAATAACAATAACTTTGGCAACCATGGTTCTGTACACTCAATACTGATTTTTCTCAGTTCCACCAAATGGCAGAATAAAGAATCTTTTATTGTTACTTTTTTATATTAGTTTTTATGCTCGATAGTTGACAAAAGCTCATTCCTCTGGAAGTGGTTGCAACTATTTCTGCGACGAAAAGCATTTATTTAAGGATTATTAAATGCTTGTTCTGGTAGCGTTTATTTTTTAAGCATCTTAAGGTATAAGACTACTTTCTACTCGTCAATTTTGATGAAAGTTTTCAAAATATTTTATTTTACTTTATTTTAAATCTTATATATTGAGGTTTTTAAAACTACATTTATTTTGTCTCTCCGGTCGTTCGAAGCAGAATTATGGTTCTTGACCTACGCCGTGAATCGGAAGTTTCTGATTAAGAACCCGAAAGTTCATGTCTAAAGGTACACAAAATATAATAAATAACTTTAAAATGAGAATTTGCATTTGAATACTTTTGGTGATGTTCAAAAGATAATTTTGTACCTTTCTATTTGTTATTAAGTGACAAGGAACAAAATTAAGTTTCGCAGGCATCTTTTTCTTTTCTTTCTTTTTGTGTTTGCAGCAGATTAAACCTCCTTTTTGAAAAACTTGATTTTTTCAACTTTACTATTACGAAAAAAACTTTAACATAAAATATTACTGTAGCAATTTCATAAAACTTTCCACATATTTTCTATGAAATATTGTGAATTAAGTGGACTAAAAGTTTAAGTTTATTCCGATATCTAAAATGTTTTCAGACAATACTGTAAATAAAAAGAGAGAGATTTCTAAAAAAAATAGCTAGTCAGATAGTCACTCAAACAGATATATTTAACAGACATTTTATTTTTCTCCTAGATTTTAATCCCATTCCTTTCACATTAGTAAATGTAATGGATAAGAATCCAGTAAAATATTGATAAATATTTTTGTGAGAACACATCTAGGAAACCTGAAATTTAACACATTTTTAACCCAAAATATAAGAAGAAAACCAAAACTTCTACTGTGACAATATATTTATTACCTGTTTCTATTATCTTAAGTAATAGCCTGCTAAATAACACCAGTCATAGTTTTATTTATGCTACTTTCCAAAATTTGGGTTTCGAACGTAGGCGGTTACTTTAATGCCCTATTCAGGAACTAGGAAACTTAATGGGTAACACTAGGAAGCTTAATAGGTAAATGTAACTAACGGAGTAAACCTAAAATAAATTTGATTTTAAAATTGCATTATGGTTACGCCTGTTTTCTTTGTATGGTAATGCATATTATCCATATTAAATAATTCTTCACATAAGATTCTTCAGTGTGAAACTAAACAATATTATCGGAATTTCGCATAGCGTTAAAATATAAGAAAAAAAAATTATATTTGATAAATTTTATTCTTATTTACTGAAACCCATGAAATAATTTTATAGCATTCTTACACTACCCATCTCAATAACTCATTTCATATACTGCAATGTATGTTCATCTCATTTTTGAGATCACTGATACGGAGATTGATTTCTAATTCAGACAATGTTGAGTGTAAAAACTATCTGTTACATAAGGAATGCCTTCAAACAGGTTAAAAAGGTTAAATGCCTAATTATTGTTGTTTAAAAAGATTTTATTTAGTGATCCGCCGAAATATTGTTCATAATTTGAAACATAATTTGAAATTGCGTGCACATCCTTGTGTATAAGAGTTTCAAACAGATTTTCTCAAATGTTTGAAAAATAAAGCAAATAGTTAATAATACTTACGTTAAATCTTTAATTAATAATTTAGATATAAAATCTTTAGCCACATCTGATATATTATCAAAGCTTTCGTCGTCAAAATCGTATTCGGCTTTGGTGACATTTCCCATCGTTTCTAAGTCGGAGTCGCCCATGAAAGGTGAAAGACCGGAAAGTCTAAAATAATTATGCGTTATGAATGATGAAATAAATTATATGCACAAATATTATATATATATATTTTCTAAAAACTCGAAGTAGTACCACTCATGTAGAAAATGCAAAGCGATCAATTAAAGTTATCCTACATTAATTATACTAATCAATATTACTATTAGGTAAACAAGTCCTGGTGTCGTTACAACTCACTAATATAGTAACTAAGGAGGCTGCATCAGCGTTTTAAATCTAATACTTAAGTAATCTGAAAATATTTTAATAACTGTTCAAATACCGGAGTTGCAAAATTTGAAAGATGATAACAAAGTATCCATGAAATATAGTTTTTATTATATTCTTCCAAACAATTCGAATAGTTCTCTCAAACAAAAGCTGCATCGAAACGGTTTCCGTGCTTCGAGAATGAGGAGCTAAGCTTTAGGATCTCATCAAAAAGATCCGCTTTAATTCTTTAGCGAAGTGGGCTAACTGATGGATTTCATGGTGATACTAAGGTCCATTCAGTACATACCCTGAACAAAAGATACAAACTCCAATACTCCAATATCGCTGCGAGTTTTCTTCTTCAACATCAAGCTACTCAGTCATAAACAGCGATTTCTTTTTCACTGCATCGTTACCGATGTTAAAATGAAATGCGATGTTTTTACATCACTATTTGAAGCAAAGAATGACTGGATTAAGATAAACAAGTAACATAGGTAGAAGAGAAAAGGCTAGAACTGTGAAAGCAAATGATTTGCATTTGGTGAGGCTATGAAGGTGTAATCCATAACGACAACTTGAAGCAACAACATAGTGAAGACAGCTTTACCTCCAAAATCTGTTTACCTCCAGCAAATGCTAGTACTTAACAAAGCAATCCTGTTGGAATGGACAACCTGTGACATAGTTTCCTTCAACATTGCAACGCTTTTTTTTACGTCATTAATCTAATTAACGTTATATTAATGATCTAATGAAAATTTCGTTAATAGTTGGAATGTGTAATCGCACCAACTGCATTACCATAAATTATAGCCTTAAGATTATCAGCTTTTCGGGCCTCTAGAATAGTCTGCAAGGCATTTCTTTCAATAATGACATGAAGTGCTAAAGACTCCATATTTGTACTATCTAAACATTTACTTATTTAGAGCAGCAGAGCCGTAACAAGGGTGAGGCAAGTGAGGCACTTGCCTCAGGTGAATCACTAAAAGGGGCGCCAAATTGGCTATGCGAATTCGAAAATTATTTTAATTATGGTTCTAAATTTGCCAATTATTATTAGGGGAAATAAGCTTCGGCAAATTTAAATTAATAAAACAATAGGAAGAATTGCAAGAAAACCTGGAAATTATGCAATGTGTATTTCAGTTTTATTTCTTATTTATCAAAAAAGGATTTTTTAACATTTTCATTTGAAAGTTATAAATAATTGGTTATATTATTTTTCTGAATTTATAAAGCTACGATTAAAAAATACTTTAAAAATTAGGGTACAGTTATGCTATAAGAATTATGATATTTTGATGTAATACAGTTACTTTTATGCAAAATATAGCTGTTCTGATATATATATATATAAATATATAGGAGCGCGCATTTACCTTTTTGCGTCAGGTGACCAAATATCTTGGCACAGCTCTGTAGTGCAGTATTGGCAAGAACTGATTAAAATGATAGAGACTATATTATTGATTGAATTGTTACAAGTTTTGATGAAAACTAAGGTTTAAGACGATTGGAAAACCGGAACGAATTTATTGACAGCCCAGTACATTTCTGCCATATCTGAGTACATTATCAAACATTGCATAATTATTTGTGAAACAACTACTAAATCTTAACTTAAAAATATTTGTAATATATGAAGAATACAAATATTTACTGACATAATAAATATTCTGTGTAATTAGCTCGTTATTTCACAATGCAATCATGGTACTATCTGCACAGCTGAACTAAAAGAGTCTAATGGGGGCGGAACATATTATATAGTAGATGATATCTAGACAGAGAGAACAGCAGGAAATGTCAATTCGATCCCACTCAGAGGAATTCACATTCAGCAGTTCCGCATGCTATCTGCCGCCAGTTTGGCTATATCTGCAATACAACCTGAACGCAAGAATGAAAAATACATAATTGCGAAGGTGTATTAGTTTACGGCATATTAAACTCAAGCCATTTTATTTATTTACAACTTCAAACCCAACAATTCAATAGCAGCATCAATTAAAATTATGTTATTAACCTCGCTCTGAGCTTACTAATTGAACATGAAACAGTATCAGCAGCTTTACACATACTTGATAAACCGAAACTAAACTTCATTTGCTAGATGTATACGTATGCAATTTAAATAAAACGTCTAGAATCGAATAAACTCGAATAATAATTTCTACGTAATACTAAATAAGTTTTTATCAAGCCGAATTTATTCAGAAGAAATGACATCAAACCTCCAGGTTTTTTAGCTTTGCAGCATATAGTTGCCTTACGAAAGTATAACGATACGTCATCCACAAAGGGAGGGAACACTTCGGTACTCAATAGCCAAGATAACCAGATAACAACTATTGTTTCATTTAATGTCACTTTTAACTCCTAAATTATTTATACATTTTCACACGAGTGGAAACGTTGCTGTGTACATGTCTGAGAGAGACAAAAAGTGTTTACATAAAAAAAACTTATTTAAAAAAGGAACAAATCAGTTAAATTAGTTCATAAATAAACACAGAATTTAAGAGTTTATAATTGTTTACATAAAACCAAATTACTAATTTAAGCTTCCCAGTAACTTACAGTACATAACATATCACTCCAACACTCCACATGTCTGTTGTATAGGACACCTTATCAAAATTGACGACTTCTGGTGCGACGAATTCTGGTGTTCCAAACAAGACTTGCAATTTCTTTTCCGGTTCGTACTTGCGAGCGAGACCAAAGTCAATTATTTTAATCTGGTTTCCCGTCCTCGTCACGCATAGGATGTTTTCTGGCTGAAAAATAAAAAGTTATACAATCTTTTCCACTTTAAAGAACATTTTAGAATAACACGTTAAAGAAACCACAAAAATAGTTGGAAAATAGTAAATAAAATATTAGCTATTGATTATTAAAACTTAAAAATTATTACTTAAGACAGAAAGTTGTGGCAAGCTGAAATGAGCATCATGTTCTCCCACTGTAGGATTTCACGTAATCTGGTAAATATCCTAATTACCTTAACAGACGTGAAGCGAATTATAACTATGTCTGAAATTCCGACAAAATCGTTATAAGGTTATAATGGTGAGATGAGAAGGTTATAAAAATTTTTATTTAAATAGAATTTAGAGCGGAAAGACACTCTTTTGTGCCACAATATAACGGTAACTCAGGGTGCTGCAACTAAATGGAACAGACAAATTTAAGTTACACGTAGTATATTAGTCAAAGAATACACAATTAATTTCTATACTAGGAGCTGGTTCACTATTCTACAGGACCATTATAATTTAAATGTTAGCAGCAAGAAAACTCAAAGCCGAATAATTGAAACTATCAGAGCTGGCAGGAAACTAATACGTAGTATGTACGCGGTGCCCAAAACACGCTCTACGTGATCTCGGACCCTCAGTTAAGTACTGGCTACTCATTTGCATTATAAAGAAGAATACAGAAAGGAGTTATAGTAAAGGTAGAATTATAAATAATTGGTTAACCAACATAAAATTTTCTACACCATTTTTGTAAAAAATCATAACTAAATACCATTATTGTGAGCGTCGTCTACATCTGCCATTTCGCTGCTCAATTTCAGATTACTTTCCTATCGGATTTCACACTCTTTATTACTATCGTTGAATGCAGGTCAACAGTAATGTATGATAATTAAAGTTAAGGAATAAAGCATTGTTCTCTGAGGGGAAAAAGACAACTGTTGACCATTCAAGCAACACAAGTGTCCGAAAAAGCAGATACAGAGGGTTGCTATTGAGGATTGACGGTTATGCCCCATTTCAGGTTCTCCATATGAGGCTGTTTTCTTACATTCGCCCATCAGAAGCATATTTTTCATTTTCATCTTGCCAAGAAATATCAGATGGCTGAAAACCACTTCAAAAAGATTTCAGTGCATTTCAAAATTTTATTTCATTAGGATCAGCTTCAAACGACATTTAGTTAGAGAGATCAAAGTTATTGAAAGGTAACTCAAGTCCGTAGTGCCTGATCCTATTCGAAGCTGGAAACTAGCACATAGTATCTAAGACAGAACTTTCGAGTCCCTATATGTGGTTACGAAACACACACAAAACTTCGCGACATTCCATGTGAATCAACTTTTCCAAAGTAAATTTTGCATTAACATTTTCCAAATAATTACTATTATCCTCGTGTTCCAATACGATATTCCACTTCTGGGTCCACTTCTGTAACTTCATGATTATTTACACTGTCTACGCTTTTATGATCAATTTTTTTCCTTAAAATATTCCGCACTGTCTTCTACATTTTTGCATACACTTCAATCCTAAACTCGTGAGATGCAGTTTCTGAGATCTATAGGAAGTACGTTTTACGACGTACTGAAATTTCATCTCAAGAGTTATTATGATTCTGAATCACGATCTTCCCAAAGCCAATACTCTCGAAGATCCTTCAATGTCCCTCATGCTTACGGCTGTGTACCAAACACTTAACAGAAAAGCCTTAGCGTTATCATACACAATTTCAGCTCGCCCTGTCTTAATTGAACACACTCCTAAATTAATCACTAAAAATTGAAAAAAAAATCTTAAAGCTTTCAGATTTTATATTACAACCAGAGGGGAGTGCTTTCAATTTACACACACACACACGTTTCGAGAGCGTTTTAAGAGCTTAAGAGCTAACACCCCTTTGCGCTAAAAATATTTAAAAACAGGATATCTTTAGAATTTCCTATAAAGAGTCCCGCAAGCTGGAGAAAAAATGTTTTGTTCTGTATAGTGTTGCCACTGCTCGCCCTTGAAATCGTTGATTTTTTAATCAAAGTTTTACAAAATATAAAATAGATAATAAAAAAAATTCAAAATTCAAAATTCGGGCTTCCAGGTTTCTGTATTCGGGTGGAGGACTACGTTATTAAAAATTTGATGGCTCTATGTACCATGTTTTTTTTTTTCAGAATTCGAGAAACATACATACATTCATGCAGATTCTTCATTATTTAATTTATTTAAACATAATACCGGGAAATAATATTTGGCGACAATAATTTGAAAAGTGATTCAACGTTTTTAGCGATTCGACGCAAAATGCTGTTTAACTAACAGCAATTGATTAACAGCAGTTTGATTAACAAACACAAGGATTTCAAAGCAAGCAATTGCAACGGTGCACAGAAAAATATTTTTACCTCCAGCGCATGACACTATGTATCGGAAATTCTAAAGATATGCTCAATTTAAAATTATTTTGCGGTATTGCTCTTGAAATAAATTTTATGGTTTAAGTGAAAACATGATATTTAATAAATAAAAATAACACACAAAATATTAAAAAAACGCTCCTTTAAACGTAATTTAAAATCTGAAAACTTTTTTTTGAGGTCGTCAGTTATTTCTTAGAGCAGCCATCGTATTTTGTTATATCTTATATATATATATATATATATTGTGTGTATGTATATAGTATGTGTATCTACACATATACATACGCGTACATGTATATGTGTACGTATATATACACCGTCTTTACAAAAAACCTTATCCAGCCTTTATTTTCGCAAATGCGGGTAGAAGATATAAACTTCCAGTTAGAAAAATGTTTTAACTGCGGCAAAGATTCACGATTTTGCATTTTTTAATTCAAAAATTTGATTTTACGCAAAATATGGAAGTTAACGTTCTGCACGTGCCATCGGTCCTACACTTATATTAAGGAACTTTTTTTACTCGTTAATACACAAAACACGCTTGACTTCCGAGTGACAAAAATGAACGGAATATTTGGTACTGATTTCGGGAATTATATTCGGAGATAGCACACACACTGAAAAGCAAAAATGTTTGCTTTGTACATAACTAAATATAAAATAGTGTTTAAAAATAGGTTCTTGATATTAAAATATTACGTAAGGAGTACTTTTATGCAGATTATTGTGAAAATTATTGATCAATATAGGTTGTTTTTTAATGGAGGTCGTATTCGTAAAATTTTATAGAATAGGATTCGAATTCTAGAAAACACGACGGCTTCAGTACTGATACGTAGCAAATTCGCAATATTAATTTGATTAATTAAAAATTTTCTAATGAATTTTTTGTATGATTCCGTGATTATAATTTTCAAGTATTAATAAAGTATTTTTTAACTCTGAAAACTTATATATTACTTATGTGAAAATTCTTTCCGCATATCAAATGTAACAAAATTAAAAATTAAAGACACTAATAAATCACAAAAGTATATCATTGATTGAAATTTGAAAGGAAAAAAATCAACCTAGAAGTTCAAATTTAATTATTAATCGAACCCAGGAAGCAAAATTCGAAATGACGTCAAATATCGCAAATTTGGAATTAAACATCTCGGTCAATTTTTGTCGAACGCTTTCGTAGGTCAAACATTTTGCGTTTAGTTTCTATAACAAGAACACATAAGCTTCCCAAATATAACCTCAGTAAACACATAAACCTCTCCAGACATAAGTATAGGGGGCAGAGGAAGGTATAAAAAAGCTTTATTTCTTATTCTGCCTAAAATTTCTTTATTTAAATTTTAAAACACGAAAATATGAAGCTTTGCGTCATTTTCAAACATTTTTGTAACCAGAAGTATTATTTTTGTGACCAACGTTGAGAAATTAAACACCATGTATGGACTCGCGGACACGGTATATACACTCATTGCCATAAAAATTTACGCAACAAATAAATAATTGTGGGAGCGTAACGAAACTTGGCATGAAGATACACGTCGGGTAGATATGCAAATGATTAGAAATGCAGCGTGGTTGCGCATTGCGTAATGCCCTAGAGGGCGTTGAACTTCGTTCTTCTTGGTGTATAAAAGAGGTAAAGCAGAGCTTGTTTGAGTGTACTTAATCTTTTGTTAAGGAAATGCTAAGGTATACATGCCGTTACGCCGCCATCGAAGTCAATATCAGCAGCTGTCCGAGTTCGAGAGGGTAAGAATCATTGGGATGATGGAAGTTGGGTGGTCAGCTCGGCGAGTAGTTCGTCAGGTAGGCTGTTTTGATTTTACTGTGAGGAGGTGTTGGAACCAGTGGACAGAAGATACGTCATTTACGCGGCGACCAGGCTCAGGACGCCCTCGACAGACCAGTCGTCAAGGAAACCGTCACATCATACGAAACACACGCGTAGAGCCAACTGCCTCATTGACCGCTATCTAGACGCAGGAACCTGCTTCATTACGGGCCCCTGTGTCTTCCTGAACCATCGTAAGGCACCTTGTTAAAGGACATATTGTATCGTGGCGCCCATTACGTGTGCTGCCAATGACACCAACCCACCGACGCCTCCGTTTGGAGTGGCGTCGCGCACGACAGGTTTGGACTTTAACGGAATGGAACAAAGTCGTCTTCAGCGACGAATCTAGATTCAGCTTAACCAGTGATGACAATCGTGTTCGTATGTGGAGGCCCCGTGGTGAACGCCTCAATCCTGCCTTCGCTTTACAGCGACACACCATTCCCACAGGTATGGTGATGGTATTCCCACAGGTGTGATGGTATGAGGTGCCATTGCTTACGATACACGGTTACCCCTAATATTAATCCATGGCACAATGACAGACCAGCGGTAGGTCCATGATATCCTTCAGCTACATGTGTTGCCACTCATGGCAGGGCTCCTAGGAAGACAATGTTCGGCCACACACAGAACGGATCTCACAAGACTGCTTCCGCCACATTAACACCCTTACCTGGCCTGCTCGATCCCCAGATTTGTCACCAATCAAGCATATCTGGGATTATTTGGGACGGCAAGCTGGACAGCCTACTAGATTGGCCAAATAGAGGCGCGTTTACAGCAGCTGTGGAACGAGATATCTCAGGACACCATACGGAACTTATAAGCCTCAATGCTCGCTCCTATCGCATCGTGCATTGTGGTCCAAGAGTATTAAAACTTCCGTTCATGTGTACTTTTTCCGCAATAAATAATCTTTTTTTCTTTGATTTTCTAATCACTTACTTATATCAAAGTAGTACTTACATATGTAAAATTTCGTTTCATTCTGATAACTCTTTCTTGGAGCGCAAATTTTTATGGCAATGAGTGTATACTATATAGAGATTTGTGTGCATGCCATATGAGAGGTATATCTATATTTTCCAAAAGGCTTGCTGGAAAGCAAGTCTTCGGGAATGGCCGAGCTCATGAATATATGTTAGCCGTCTCTTGAGCTGGTGATGTTCAGAGAAGGAAATAGACCGATTATGTGTCCTTGAAAAAGGAGAGTTTGGTTTGGTTTATTCGATTACAACAAAGCACTCGAGGGCTATTCGGCTAAGTGAAGAGATGGGTTTCATGGAGAACATTCTAAGGGAAACTGGTTCGTACTGTAGCGAGTTGACACAGTAAGATGTTAACGTATTTAAACTCATTCGTTTATTTATAAAAGGCTATGTGTAAAACACTAACTTTAAATTAATTTCTCGTACAAACGAGAGAAAGGGAAACAAAATATAAACAAGGTTAATAGATGTACAGGTTAATAGATGTAAGGTTAATAGGTTCTCTTAGGTGAACAGTTCGCAAAAGTTCTTGGGTCTTTTTCTTCTGCAGGATGGAGTTCGGATGTAGTCATTTGATGCAGTAAACCTTGTTGTTGCCTCAGCTGGATGATTTTCAGCGTACTACTCGTAATACAGGTAGCGGCCAGCCCGGCTACCAGTGACAGGATTTCTCCTCAGAGAGAAATAATACTCTTGATAGAGTAAAGGCAAAATTGCTCTTGGCAGAGTGAACTAAAATTGTTCTTGACAGAGCTGCAGCTACAAAAGAGAAGATTTTCTCTCACTAGCTAACTAACTAGCTAAAACTAAGTAACTAACTGAGTGACTAACTAACTTTGGCTGCTGCGATTCTAGTTTGTCCAAGATGCCCTGGGCGTGTCGGGATGACTTCCTAGCTCTTCATTTGCTGGAAAATTTCCAGAGAATCTCTCGAATGGTGAGAGCCCTCTGATTCTCTGCAGACAGACATGATGACAGGCCTGGGAAAAGTTCCGTGAGAAAACTCTGGTTAAGATTAGCTCAAGCCGGGTGGTCCGTGAGAAGAAGAATAAAACACCGATCAATCGAAGTAAGTGCATTTTGGAGGAAGCATTCCAGATTGCAGATCTTTCAGAAAACGACACAATGTTTGTCCTTCAAACCCTTATGGAGGAAACAAAGACATGTGAGTGGTACGCGACTGTAGCTTACGTTCAGCTTCTGTGAGGCAGGCAATGTCGTTACAGAATAACACACCTCACAAGAACTTCGAGGTGGTCTTTAGCTGAAGACGTTACAGTACGTTAAACAAGGGGGAAAAACAAGAAAACGCGCGTGCAGGCAGCCCATTCGCAGGGATTCGAGCTCCGGACCCAACTACCAGTGTTCGGCTACTTTACCGATCGGCGGCTAGTGGCTTCCCAGAAAAGGATAGAACGACGCACGTACAGCCAACCCTTCAAGCAGTAGTAAATCTGCAGCCTTGGTTTCGGGCTAGTAGTCAACCTCTTCTAACATGCAAAGCGTTTGCTATATGTTCTTAATTTTGTTTATTTTCTAAATAATATTTTACTATTAGAAAGATAAAAAATCTAAATTTCACATTTTAAAATTTTAACTTCAATTTCACGCTTTAAAATTTATAAATAAATTTACAAATTATTAAGTTTACTAATGAGTTTGCCTACAGAATACGTATAATAAATAAGATAAATTTTGCTAAAATAATATAAAAATAAATTTTTAAAAAATGTTAAATAAGTTTTGCTAAATGAATAAATAATAGTAATAAATTTTGCTATTGGTGTGGAGTTTTGATAGTTGATTCAACAAATGTAAGATTTATTTTTGCACAGTTTTAAAAAATAAAAAAAGCAATAAATGTCAAAGTAATTCCTTAATGCGACCAATATCACTATATTTACATAATAATAAAAATAAATGCGCGTACTGAGAAAGATAAGCACGGCACACAATTCTTGTCCAAGAATATATTTTACCTTCATGTCCAGATGTAATATGTTCTTCGAGTGCATATATTCAACGCCTTCGCATATTTGTCGCACAAAAATGGAACAGGCTTTTTCAGTTAGACAAAAATCGTCGCTGATCACCCTTTCGAAAAGCTCCCCGCCTTCAATTCTGTAAAAGATTAATTCTCAAATCAAAACAATATTTAGACTATTATTGGAATAAAGATTTATTTATTAAACAAGTTTGTAGTGAATATGTTACTTAGCATTATTAACTTATGAATACATTAAAATACTCATAAATCGTTTATATACGATGCTCCAAAACATATAACTACATATCAACTAGACAACTGCATGCATAACTATAAATCTCATGAAAGACTGGTTGATCATTTTCCTTTCATTTCTTAAAGAGGACCTCTGGATATCCCAGTTTAAGAAATGAAACGAAAACAGCAGAGCTTCAAATGATGACACTTTTACTTACGTTATTTAATTTTTATAGGAAAATGAGCAAAACTTAATTAGTCAAAAGAAATAATTCTACCATTAAAAGATCAAATGAACCTACATATTTTTAATTAAAATTTTAGGAAAATCGCACATAAAATATTGTTAAAAATAGTTAAATACATTTCAAGTTTTTGAATACATATTTCTAACAGTTACGCTAAAGAAGCATAAAATCTAAAATCTTCTAGTTTCAAATTATGATTTGTAGAAATTCTAGAATTTTATATTTAATACAGTTCAATATTTTTGCGACCCTTATATAAGCGAATGAAAGTGGACTTAGTCAAATAAATAAAAAAGAAGTAAAGAAGCTTTTAAATTTCTTCCTCTAAATGGTCTCCCGTAAATTAACGAATAATTTACGAGTAGGTTCTTGCTTCTAAATGACATATTTAACTTTCTTAATTTCATACATTTTGATTAAAAAGTAACATATGGACCAAAATTATGACAATATGAAAGCCCCTTTTATTTAATCCTGTAATCGTTTTAGAAACATCATGTACAGTTGCTTCCAACTCTTAGCTATTTTTTTTTTGTCTTTTTAATAAATCAACACCATTTGGATATATTTCGAAGCAGCTTCCAGTTATCTTCATAAACTTATAAATTTAATTTATTTAACAGCACTAAATAATTACAGAATAATACATTTTAAATAGGCAGAATTTCGATCATTTTGAAATAAATTTATACATTCTAATTCCCATGCGAGAAAATTTTAACTGCATTTTTTAATGGCTCGAAGAAATGACATATATGGCTTGCGTTAAAGCAAGATTTTTCGGGGAGAAGAATTGGGCCTTTTCTGAAATGATTTGTCAATTTTTTCCCATTGATTGCTTCTACGCCTCTAAAACAAATTTTGTCAAAATCGTTTGAGTAGCTTTAGAGGTCTTCGCGTTTTTGTTGTTGTTGTTGTTTATGCTTACTTGTCTGACGTAGTCAGCTCAAGCTCACGAAATTCCTTGTGGCAAGGAGCGCAAGATTACACCTGTCGTTGACAACATCCTTGAGCACCTCACAGGTAACAGGGCAATTTGGCTCAGTTTCGCCCCCAGCTTTGATGGAGAGCACCCGGAGGGGATGGGTTCGCAGGTTTGTCACCCCTCTACACTTCTACCAAACCACAGGAGAGAACTTTCGGCTCACCGCATATTTAAAGTGCCGCCATGCCGCACCGACACTATACATTTACAAACATCCCTGCCTTCTCCGGGATTCGAATCCTGGCCTTTTGGCACGCAGTCACTATAGCGGTTGGGCGGCGCGCGTTTTTAGGTACGCATAATAGTGAAATGACACAAAGTAGTTTTCGACACTTTTGCTATGGAAGAGTATTTAGTTTTTTATAGACGAGAAATTTCTTCAGTGTATTGTATTTCTTATTTTTTAACCATGCTCGTGCATTATTTATTACTAAATATGTTTGTATTTCTAATAACAAGTAATTAATTTACGAATAATTTTTAATGAATTTTATAATTATTTCATAATATATAAAATAATTAATAAATATATAAAAATAATTCATAATATACAAAATACATAAAATTTAATATTTTAAAAACACTAGAAAGGTTGTCTACGTTCAAACAAACTAGCAATGCACACTAAACTTTTCTTTATTTTATGGCAAAGATTCATCGAGTAAAATATCTCAAAACGTAAAGAAGAATTTAAAACAAAGTATTTCTTTGAAGTTTGCAGACTGGAAAAACGGGAGTTATTAAAATATATCATTTTGAGGAGCATATTATTTCATGTTGGAAATCTTTACAGATTTTGTTCAAATTCGATAACCGTTTTTTTCTGTTATTTTAGTTGTAGAGTCATTAGGTTTTTTTGTTGCTGAAGACGTGAAACGAAGGCAGGCAGAAAAGGCGAAGAAAATACTTTATATACTTCCCCTTTAAAGGGCGACTGAGGATTAGTGGACTCATTCGCCAAATCCTGGTGATGATGAATTATTGCCCACGATCGTTTAGTTCGGGGGCCACTTGTACAGTCGTTATGTTATTTTGAAGTAGGAGAGGTGAAAAATATGCATTGCCCTCGCAGGGACTTGAACTCTGGACTTCTCAAATACGCGTCTGAAGTGCTTCTAGTTACACCACGAAGGCATGCAGAAAGGAAGGAAAAAATATCTTGTATAGTTTGCCATTATTTCTAAGAATTATTCATCAGTTACATAAAATCAAAAACCAAATTAAATTAGCAGAAAATAGGCAAAAGGTATATGTTTATTTTAATAGAAAATATTTACATCCTCTGAAAGAACTTGATCTGAAAGAACTTGAATCCTCTGAACCAAATGTTTCTACTTAAAAATTTAATCAGTTATGTTTTTCCTTAAAAACCTAATTACACACTTTTTTAAGGATATCAATCAGGAACAGTCTCAAAAATCCATGCGTTGTTCAAGATTCAAACAACATGGAACTGTCGTATTCATCCAAGCATCTGAAGTGCACTCATTTTGCATTGCTATTCTACAATAGCAAATAGCTATGCGAGACTCGAACTCGAGCCCAAATGCGTTGTAGTCAGTTTCCACTCAACATACTGCTCTTGGCAGTACGTAGCCTACTTCTGCGATTTTTACAAATTCTTAAATGCATTGTTACACTGATATTTGATAGCAGATTAGAATATAAAGTAAGCTAAGTTTCTAATATTTTACAAAACAAAATATATTTGTCTTATATTTAACACTTCGTGTTTTCTTTAGATATCAGTTCAAATTTTTCTTTATTATAGTGCAAAATATAAAGCCATGTCTGAGAATATTGAGGAGACCGATTGATAATGGGTGAAATAATTGATTTCACCCATTATCATAATAATATGAAATATCATATTATTATCATAATAATATGAAATTATCATAATAATATGAAATATATTATGATAATTATCATAATAATATGAAATATCATATCATAATAATTGAAATAATTGATCATTAATAAGATTGATAATGGGTGAAATGTTGTGTAATAACGGTGGAATACTACTATCTGTTGCAGTGACAGTTTATACAGTTAGGTGTTGCTTTTAAGAGTATTTCATTATTAAACGCTCATAGATTATTAACACGTATTACTGAAGATGGTGCTCATCTTTCGGCATTTTTTTCAACATACTATAATATGGATTAATTAAAATAAGGAAATCTAGAAATTTCTTTGATACTAATGGGAAAACTTATTTGCATATATTTAAATGTCTTTTAGTTACTTTTGACGTAATTTTATTCATTTCATTTTCACGAATCGCTACGGTCAAACTCTTACTTACGTATTTATCGATTTATATTTAAAATAATACTATAAGAAATCTAAACATACAATTCTAAAATAAGGCACATTTCATTATGTCCATTGTCGAACGCATCGTACAGTTGTAAAAGACGAGGCATTTGCAGCATCCGCATGATTTCTACCTCCCTTTCAACATCTTTGCGATCTTCCGGCCGATGAGTGACGATAAATTTGGCTGCCAGTTTTCGACCAGTATTTTTTTCCGTGCATTTGTAGACTGTACCAAACTTGCCTCTAGAAAAGGAAAAAAAAATCATGTCTTTTTGAAACAAGCATATATTTATAACAGACGTCAAAAAATGAGTGACTTAAAAATAGCATAGAATATCAAGTAATGAGACTGCTTGAGGTTTTCAGAAATGAGTGCTCAGGAAACTTCTAGAATATCGCGAAGTTAGCTAGGAATAGCCAAGAGTTTTAAATTTTGTGACAAAAATTGTCACTAAACTGGTAAAAGAATTTGCGGCCATATATCTACGTCTAATCTGTTATCTCAATCATTGAAATCAATCGTTATAGAATTACACCGATAGATATAATACACGATATAAACAATTATTTAAAAATTGGATTCAATGAAAATAAGCGGTAAGATGCATTGAAATATAATCTAAGAAGGTAAGGTTTTTAAGTAAATGTTTTTTTTTAATATGGGGAAATTTTTCTGTTTACGTATTTGCCCTTTGCTGCACACCTCTTTAAATTTGTATTTAATTCTGCGCATTATTTCACTATAGGTTTATGTTTCTTTGTTACATACCTTATATAGGTTTTACCTGGTATGTATCTACTGCATTTTTATGCTTTAATTGCTTTATTATTTTTCTGTATTTGTAATTCTGTAAAAACAGAAGTAAATAGTGAGCATTAAAGAAATTCAGATATATAGGCTGCTGCAGCCCAGAAAGGAGTAGCTATAAAAATGTTGAGTACTTATGTACACCCCGTCGGACGTGAAACTAACTATTCTAAGAAAATTAATTACTTACGCGAATAAAATTTAGGAAAAGAGAAAGCGAATAACCTGGTACCACATAAAACATTCATTAATCCTGTTAAGATGAACATTGAATGCTCTCCAATGAAGCGGAATTTCTAAACACTTTTGCCAGCTTACGTTGATTTTTGCAGTTTGGATTCTTAAAAGTTTAAACGAATTAGCTTAGAGTCACATTTAATAAGTTATCCAGCAGTGTAACTACTGCGCAAATACCATTTATATCACAAATTTTACATTTCACGGAAATTGTCGTAGCATTGATTATTTACAGTTAAGACAGAAGATTACTTCCATGTTATATATACTCTTGTCTTTCAAACTACTCCAACATGAAGCTAGTGCACAAAGAACCTGAAATTTTGCATAAAAGCATGAAGCACACTGGAATATGCAAATGATTAGCATTTCACGTTATTATTAACCAGCATAAAAAGCAGAGAAAATGACTTTTCATTCGGGAGTCCTGCTTATTCGCTTTTTCCCTCGGAAGTCATGTTATACCTCGTGAATTAAGATAAAGAATCTCAGAAGAGATCATATCAGTACATCTTAAAATTCAGTCGCAGGAGAATGTCGCATAGCGGATTACAGTATTGCGCACCTGCTATTTGCTTGGCCAAAATCCAATGGCTGCTAACCATTACTAACCAATGCACTTCTAACCATTATACCCATCGATATGGCTTCTTATTTTTCAACAGAAAAATGCAAAATCGCGCTGTTGTCCATACCTCTCTACATTTTTTTAAAACGTAAGGTGTCTCAATTTTTTGTCTTGTCTGGCGCATTCTTCATGTCTTTAATTATTGAAAAGTCTGATCAATAGTTGCATAAAGACGGCATGGCAGCACTGCTCAGATAATATGAAAGATAAACGCTGGCATAGAATTGAAGCTGCAATATCCGTAATGCTTTCCAAAATCCGTTCGACTCTATATCCAGCCGCATACAGGTGTTATTGTTGGCGAAAGGGGATACTCGGCGCATTGATTTCGGTATGTTCTGTATCTCAATATTTCCTGAAATTTTAATCGTTCCTCCTTATATTATAATGAACTGGTACAATAAATATGATTCTTCTAATCGTTTTCTTTTATGTTCTAGCAATATTAATACTCAGCAGTGTAATAACTTTACATGTAAGAAATATCAATAGTGCCTACTTCCAGTGAGTTTATAATGATGTCATTTCTTATTCTCGAAAACTCTTTACAAACGAAATGAAAAAAACTATCATAATTACATAATAGTTTAAATATATAGTTATTGACAAACGTTAATTGTTTAAAAACATATCTTGGAACAATACTTAAAGCGCTTGATACAGAAAGAAGTCAAAATATAAGATTTATTACTATACAGTAACTAAGAAACATACAAATTATAGTAAACAATATACCTTCCTAGTTCTTCGTGCAGTGTATATTCTTCTTTAACATCTTTTCCTATTTTTACCTGAACATCTTTGGGTTCAAACGCTAAGTCGAGATCACTAACTGAAAAATGTTTTTAATTTAATTAGATATCATTTGGGAAATACAGATTATAACCGACTGCAGACATAAAAATTATTAAAAAGAAAAGAACATTTTTATAATTATAGCAATTAAAATATGTGTAAAAATTATACTAATAAAAGTATTAAAGTTATTTAATGGCAAACCTGAGCTAAAGGGCCGCTGGGGAGAGACACTATGGAATTAAGTGAAATTATAAGAAATGAAACATTCATGGTAAAAAAAATATGAAAATGCAATTCTTTATTAGAATTCATAGCCATTTAATGTTGACAGAACGAATAATTTTATTATCAAATATTTGCGACTTATTACATAGTACCTCAAGATCATGCTATTTTAAACATTGTTGCGTGCGGACTGGTGCGTAATAGCCTGAATGCATTTAGAATTCATGACTTCATGATCAAATTTCCTTTAATAAAAGGAACAATTCAGAGTTCTGGAACTTTCCACAATAATACTCGTTCATCTCTTCACAGTATTTCAGAATACAATCAGCTGATACACTTCAAATTATTGAGAACATTAAACACAACGCAATGCCAAGCGCATCTAAACAGCGAAGCTAACACGGATATCTCAAAACTCCGAATTCAACTCTGATGTAACAAGTACTGAGAGCAAATGTTCTTTCCGGTCTTGTGTACTTTTCACATACGGTCTTGTGTAGCAGAGAAATCTCTAGTAAATTCCACTTCTCGAAATTTCTGGAAGACATATACAGTTAAAGTTACATTTGAGGGGACGGATATGGTTACTAGTTGCATATATAGATTAATTACAATTATTCAGTTACAATACCCATTACAGTTAGACAGATGTCGGACCAAAATGTCGCCAAAAGAGTGGCCAACTTGGCGTCAGTTTAGCCAGATAGCCATTTACTCAATGTTAAACATGTTACATTATATAAAAAAAAATGCAATTTCGTATATAATTTCACTAAATAAATTCACACACGCGTGTGTGAATTTGTTTAGTGTGTACAAAATTCCTAACAAAATTCCTAACAATATCCGTTTTTATTACAATTCCTAATAGTATCCGTTTTTTACTTTCAGTTTGAAATTTAAAAAAAAATAAGCGGAAAAATAAGTTTTCCAAGAAACTTCGGAGAAATTTTAAAGGATCAAGAAAGAATAGAAACACGACAAAGTAAATAATAAAATTAGGATTTTGATTAAAACTCTACCGAATTCGATAGATTCTTAATTAAAATCTATGGCAAACAAAAGATTGTTGCTTTACCTAATTTTATGAATCACATAATATCTTGTCAATGGAGCTTGTGACATATCGGACAAGAGACAGTTTAAGTTCGCATCAAGAAATACGAATTTTATGTGCGAAAAGAAATAATAAACAATTTTTCGATAGCTAATCATATTTGAAATTTTAATTCTAATTCTGATTTTGACTCTGCAAAAATTATCAAAAAGCTTCTTCAGTTGGTGATGTTATGTAATACTTATCTTAATTGTAACACTTTATTGTAATACATATCTTAATTCAGTTATCAGTAATTGAAGTTATTAATTTGACTTTATTAGCTTGATTTTATTTTGCTCTGTTGAAAAGTAACTGTTGACAGTTATTTTTTAAAGGCAGTTTTGGTTAACTTAAAGTTTGCTTATGTTAATTTTTTCTTTTATCCTATATTAAGTGTTGCTTGGTTAACCATTAAATTTTTTCTTGAACTCAAATCTTAACTTGTTTTTTGTACTGTTTGTTTAATTACTGGTTAGGTTGACCCTTAAGGTCCTTTTTTTTAATTTTAAATTTCTCTGCTTGTTACACTAGTTTGGTGTGTCAAGTGTATTAAGTTTTGTTTAACGTACCCCTCTTTCTGGTAAAGTTTGAATCCATATTTTCTGACTCTGGTGGTAAAGTCGACTATAGTGTTGAAGAAACATAATTTTAGCTGTGCAATTATTATATTTCAACTGTAGAAACATTCTTCTGTATTTAATTTAGTTAATCAATTGCCAGATTTTTGCAATTCATTTTTCTTAAATTATTACATTGTGATGAAAACTAACTAATGGGTTTGTTTTCGACAATTCGAGGAGATAATACCTTCCGTTTCTCAGAATACTTATCTCAGGCAGACAGTTGTCTCAGAATTTCCTTTGCCAACGTTCACTTTTGCACCCTCTTTCAAAAGGTTTTTTTATTTATGCATTCAGTGGCGTAGCTAGGGTGGGGCAAGGGGGAACACCTGTCCCCGTGCGCAGCTTTCAGGGGGCGTTCAATTTATGTTACGAAATTTTAGAGTGAAATGTTTCCCATTCTTGGCACACAGAAAGGGGCGCAAAATCTTCAGTTGTGCCCGGGCTCTAAAAACCCTAGCAACGCCTCTGTATGCATTTGTTCTACGCAAGGATTTGTCACGAGGGTGATTTTGAGTCCGTTAGGCTTCCACCCATGTACACAAGGGTGCCCCTGTGCGAGCGCAATGTGTGCGAGGCTAGCTGGGGCTAGCTTATTTCATTTCAGCGAATTGGTACCCCACACTTTTAATGAGAAATTTTCAACTTTCGAGATTTGTGCCAATTGTTGGTTTCCGTCAAGATTTTTTCCACCTACGGCCTGGATACTCCTCTGTAGAGTTGCCTAACAAATGGCGACTTTTGGAACATCAAGCATCGCCAAACCGAGGAGCTGGCGAGATGAAGAAAAAGCGCCTGCAGGGGAAAAGAACGTCTATGTCTACTGAACAAGAAGTATTTTTTGGTAGGGGTTTGAGAGAAGAATCGCTGGACAGACGAGACGCAGCTGCGGTGAATCTCCATTGGAGGCTTGAAGACATCGAGCGTTTTCCTGACTGAATGAAATGGCTTCCAGATTTTCGAAGAGGAGACAACCCCGGATTGGAAGCGAATGGAGGATCGTGCCGAATGAATATAAGGGCGGAAGACCTAGGCCCCAGATTTTCTTCCCGTTGAAATCACCTAAATGTATTTCTTTTTTCTTTTACAGATAACTGGCCTACTAATGGCTCACCGCTCCTGGTTGTAACCGACTATGGCGCAGCAATTTATCAAGTAAAATTTTGAAGCCCCCCTCTTTTAGATGAAATAATATAGGAAATGTATGTTAAATTTTGTACCAGTTTCTTCTGTTAAACACCTTTAGACTCACCTGTCGCGCTAACAATGTTGTAGAAATTTATTGTTTAAATTCAAAATAAATGTTGATATTTAATTTTCTTAAATTTGTTTGTTTTACTCTTAGAACACTGGACCAATTTAACCTTAGACCGGGCTTTTGATAAATTGCACAACGCATTGTTTTAACCAAATTTGATCAATTGTTATGTTACACCTATGTTAATTATTGATTTTATTCTCTCCACCTTATTCAGTGCATTAGTTAGTGTTGATATGATTACTCTAGCAATGTTAGTATTTTTGTAAGATCATGGCACCCATGAGTAAATGTAAATGCTAACCTTTAAAAGTGATAGAACAGTGAAATGGATCTTCTTGAAGCTTTTCACATTTACAAAGTTTAATTAACTTGATAGCTTATTTGCATTTTGTTCTAATCGAGTCCTTCATAACACTTTTAAAATTCTATTAATTCCGTTTTTCAGGTTTCTTTGCTATTTCTGCGGGCAGATGATGCTGCCTTTTCGTTCACTTTACTTTTTTGCTTACTTCGCCTGCAGGGGCTATTCCTTTCTTTGCTCCTGATGAAGAGAGACCCGCCCTCGAAATTGACGGAATCTTAATTGAAACCTACGACAAACAAAAAGTTGTTGCTTTAACTAATTTTATATTGTAAAGGATATCAGACTATTTATTAGCTCAGGTATTAAGAGATGAAGTCACTTCATCTGTGGATTTAACCACTTCATCAGTGGTGCTACATGCTGGATTAAGGTTAGTCAAAATAGTTGATAAATTAAGCTTTTATAAGTGAACAAAGATTCTATTATTGAATATTAAAAATTTTATTTCAGTGAAATCTTGTAAATTAAGCCTGTTTAAGTTACATATTAAAGAATTTAAGTTTTTAGGAATATAACTTGAGGTAATGCCACTTACTCATAGGTGATGTCATTTTGATATTGGAAAAGGTTATTTATCAGTTTTTCAAATCCAAACTAAAATTTTTAGCAATTCGACCTTTTCGGCTTTTTTATTGCAATTTTGAGTTTTGCCTTATTTTGCTTCAGACAGCTGAAACCAACTGTTCAGACACAGAAAAAGGCTACACAGTGTTCGCAAATGGTGTATGAAACTTTGTCCTCGGTATAACAAAAGACTTGAGACAGTTCACTTTTTCACAGAAGAAAGTAACTACCAGATTTTGAAAACACTACCTTAGTTGTGTTTTAAACAGAATTGGTTATGCAAAAAACTTCCTTTTTTTCCTGTAGAACTATAACAAAGATATAGTCTGCAAGGCAGCGTCACGTTTATTAATAACCTCTAAAGTACGCTTACTGCATACTTTGAATATGTCACAAGAGTGTATGTAGCAGAAACTGGAATATAGTAAGTTCGGACTTCCTAAATGAATCAATGGTGCACATGTGAAGACATATCGATTAAGTTGTACAAAACATGGATATGTCTATCTTTGATGCACTAAAGTGTTTTTAATGCAATTTTCCAAGGTTTCATTTTATAAGCAACCTGAAACTGTACTACACATTTGTTAATACTCCGTGTAATTAGATGGAATTTAGAAGTAAGCAGAATTTAGAAGAACAGATTTTACAAGTAAAAGAAATAAAATCTTTTACAAACAAAACGGCAAGTTTAATAAAACGGTTTTCACATCAAGGTCATGAAGGCGATTATTAATTTAGTTTTCAAACACGACTGATACTAACGAACAGAAGCAACTCTATAATATAATATCAGGTAAAAAGCGCGAAACGGAGATTTTAAAAGAGGGTTTAGAAGTACAACTAACGTTTTTGTTCTTTTAGCGTAAGGATCAAACTGTGCAAACTAAAGATCGTAACCTAAATTGTTAACTGCAGAAACTGTCTGCACTTTGTCTTTCACGATCGCGGAATGATTTCCGTGGTCTCAGCCGTTCTCAAACGCAAACGCAAACATTATCGCCTCTACCTTCCTCCCAGAACAATTTTTCTTTTTTTTCGTTTCTTCTTCTAAAACTATGACGCTGCACTGAGAAAAGCAATTTAAAAATGGTCCATCGGGCAGACGTCCAAAATCAGACACTATTCTATCCACTGAGAAAGACAAATTGTTTGGAGACACTAAAGCTGAGAGTTTTTTCTAAAGAAAACATTCGAGATTGTTGTAGGAGGACGGTACATTAATATTTTTACAAAGACCTTCGCGTCATTTTTGCGTCAGCAAACTAAGTTTTAAAGTAAAGACATTTACAGCAAATACTCAAGGTTGACATGTCCCAAAAATTTTTTCATCAGTAAGATTCTAGCACAATAATTCAAACAAACACTTGATTTAGACGTTAACAACTCTTTCACCTTTACGCTATTTATATTACAACCTGAAAAACTTGAAAATGCACAGAGTAAAGAAAAAATACTAGAGAAAACTACTTCATTTACTACTTCATTTTGACTCGAACTTCGGACCTCTCAAATTCACCCCGACTGTGCTAACCGTTGCACCACGAAGGCATAAGAAGGCGGGAAAAATACCTTATATACTCACCCTTTTAAAGGGAGACTGGAGATTAGAGGACCCAGTCGCCAAATCCTGGTGGTAGAGAAAGGGACTCGAACCTCTCGATTACGCGCCGAATATACTGACCATTACACCGCGAAGGCATGCTAAGAAGGCGGGAGAATTACCTTATACACTAACACTTAACTAACGTTTTGGTTTACCTGAGAATGGCAAAGCACGCGAGGGCTATATGTTTAAAGGAGAAAATGTCTTTGTGGGGGATCTTCTAAGAAACACTGTCTAGAATCCATGTTTACACAGAGGGAAAATCTTGAAAACAACCATGCAGCCTGCTCTTGAATAGAATCCAAATCGAACTAACAGTGTTCTGTGACTTTGCCGTTCTGCCGCTAGTTGACCAGTACTTAATCGAAGTAACTATTCTATCAACAGTATCCGTTTATTTTTACTTTCTTGTACAAGGAGGTATCGTAATCGCGAAAAATGTGGGTATCATATATCAAAGAAAATATTCATTTTGACAGCTCTTGAATCCATCTGATCGATGTTTTGGGGGTACATTAGTACGTACGCACAGAATAAAGGACTTTTAATTTTTCAAAACGGATTATAAAAATGGATTTAAAATGGATTAAGAAAAGATATTTTTGTGAGCTCTGTACGTATGTATCTCGCATAATTCAAATACCAACAGCCGTAGGACGTTGAAATTCTCTATATATGGGACTGCTGTAACACGTAGCTGTGCACCTCCTTTTTTCGTTACGATCAGTCACACCAGACGTTTATAAATATATACATCGCCGCTCTTTTACTCGGTTCGGTGAGCTCAGTTCTTTTATTCTTACATATTGGTAAATTGTCCATGTTTTGCTTTAAATGTGATTGAATTATGTTGTTCTCATGTTTCGATTAAGGTTTTTATTCCTTTAGTTAATCTGCATACAGGTAGTTGCAGAATTATCAACAATTTAAATTTTATTAAATTGTTGATTAAATGGCTAAGCCCGCCATTTGTTTTACATTTGAAGCTCTTAGTAGAATAGGTAATTAAGTCAGATGTTGCACCAAATTCAGCGTCTTTAAGCCCAGTATGACCGAAAGTTAACTTTCAGTACTGTGCATTCAAAATTTTGTCTTTCTGCCCGCTGGCCTAATTTTTTGTTTTTATGTAGAAACACTAATTTAATTGTAATTTTTTTATTGTTCTTAACTGTATTTGGTGTTTTAGGTTTTTCTGTGTTTTACAGTTTTTAATGAAGAATTAGATTTTACGCATTTGCGCCTTGCAGCAAAGTGAGAGATGACCTGATTGAATGAAAAACGTATCTCTAATGAAATAAGCTTAGTTGAATTGCGGCAAAAAATGTTTATAATTTAATAGGCTGTAAAAGGATGTCATGTGGTATCCATATCAGTTTTTTAATATTATTAAAATGACTGAGACAAAGAATGCGTACCTAACGTTTTAAAAACAGAATTTTGTTTAACTTTCTCTCCCATCAGATTTGAAAGATTTCATTAAAATTAAAAATTTTATAAGTTGCAAGTATTAGCGTGGAAAGCTGTAATCCATAATATACTGTTGCGTGCGTACAGGTTCGTAATGCACTGAATGCACATATCGTCAAAAAGTTAATAAAATTTATTCTTTTCAAAAGAAATAAAACAAAATGCTGAAATATTTCTTCAGATATATTCGTACAATATCACAATATCTCACAGTAGTTATATTTTGAACTACTAAAACGTTAAACAGAACTCAATGCAAAACAGAGAAAGCTAATCGCTACCGCAAACCGCTCACCGCAAAATCGCTACAATCAGTAACAGCCCTAAGTAAACAACAGTTCGCTTAAAACAACAACTGAGCTGTTTTAATCCGGCTTTTAAAAGCTTTTTAATCATGCGCGAGAACAGTCTGGTGTTTTCTCGATTTTTCTGGATAGCAAAAGAGTACAATTACGGGATATCTATTTATTAAATGTTAAATGCACGCGCTATTGTATTTTTACTTTTCCGGCGTAGCTTTCTCTTACAATTATCATCACGCACTGCGTTGCACGGGAAAATAAAACAATTTTAATTACAATTCCACTAAAAATACCTAAATAAATATAAAATCCGTAACAATATGTATAAATAAAAATAAGTGAATCATAAAAATTTTCTTCCACTTCTACTTGAAAGAATATGTTTGTTACGTTTCCAAAACCCTAGCGATCATTCTGGGAAAATCTCCCATTTCTTAGCCAGACTAATTTTTATCGCACATATCACATGTACTGGACATCCGCATTCACATCTAGTATTAAAGTATTATAATGTTTTAATTATTAAGAAGCAGCAGCGTATGTAACGCAAAATCGAACCATCAACTGTCTTTTGAACTGATTTATCTTTGGAATCCATGGAAGAAAATCAACACGCAGAAGTTTGTGAAATAGATAGCTACATCTTATTCACTGGAGCAAAGGACTTCGATGAAAGCAGCATAATTTTCAACTCCTTAAACCTTGCATAGAACAACATACACTTCTAAGAAGAAAAATAAAAAATAATATTTTTTCTATTTAAATTACCAGAGCACATAAACTTTTATGGTTGTGAAGAAAAGAAATTAAAATCTCTCCCTCTTAAGACTAATTCAAAACAGCTGCGAATACTAGGTTTATTATTACACTCGCAAAATTATTAACGAGAGTTTTTTTTTTTTTTTTGCTGGCAAGAAACAAAGAGGAAGGTCCCATCAGATTAATTAATGTCGGTATCTACATCCACGTGTCTTATATCATTATGAGAACAATTGCTGAATTGCTGTCTTCTAGACATGAAGGTCATCTTGCAAGTACGACTGCAAAAGTTTTAAAATGTTTTATCACGTTACTTGCTACTCAATTATAGTCTTTTTCAATTGAAACTTCTTAACTTTCATGTATCTAAGACATATCCGTTTGAATAGACTATAGTATATAACAATATTTTATTTTATGAGTTATTTACCTGCATATTATGAATCACAAACCTGCCGAGATTTTATGATTCGGTAAATAAATGAAAATCATTTATCTCTCACATATCATGTTTATAAAAGATTTCGTTAGCTAACATGATTTTCAAAACTTATCCAGGATTTAACTGCGCGCTCTTGTGCTGTCATTATTCTATACGAAAGCCACCGTAACATTATTTCACATCAACAAAAACACTTACGCGCTGAAACAACTGAAGAAGAAACCAATAGGAGGATCATCCCACAAGCAGAAAACCAAAAAAATTTACGTGCTCTAGAAACTAAAGCAGAAACGAGTAGGAGGCTCGTCAGACAAGGGAAATGTCAACAGAACATGCGTGATAAAGAGACTGAAGAAACAGCAAGTAGATGAAGGATATAAGACTCAGCATCACCATGAAATTCAAGTGGAAGTGTTAGAATAGAATGCTACTAAACGACGAACGCAAGACGCTTCACATAACTGACAAGTCTTATATGAAGGAACAATGGCTATACGAGAACACAGGCTTCGCATGAGTACACCACGACATTCTCATAACACTTTTCACAATGCAAGAAGATGTGCTTGGAATGAATATACTTGAAATGGTGTTTTGTATACTGAACTGCCGACCCATTTAGATGTAGTTTTAAGGAATGTGAATCCATCTGCAGAAGGCTACAAGATGCCAAAATAAATTTGAAGGAATTCTACGAGAGAAAGGTGCTGAAACTGCTGCTATCCATACGTACATCAAGGGCGAAAGTGTTGTTACATGAGCACAGACGACATTACAACGCCAACCCCCCAAAATGAAGCTGCAGTTGTTTTCAAGAGTGCAGATGGCGTTCCTCTGCAGAAAACGTTATAGAGGGCGCTGCGCCGCCAATCTATACAGTTTATTAAAATGTTTCAGTGCTGAGAGAAAGAGAGAGTGGATGGTGGATGGGTGTGGTCACATAGAGGTGTTATTAAATCAGCTATTGTGTAACTCCCACAAATCTGTAAATATTTGTACATATATTTTGCTTCATAAAGTAGAATTAGCAGAAAGTAAGTGTCTTTATTCATCTCAGCATGACATTAAAAAATACCACCGATGCGACGAGTCAACAAATTAAGTTTTTATTTTCATAAAATTTCTGGTGCATCGGCCGGGAAGGTGAGTGGTACAATTTCTATTTGCATGCTATTTATCTCTGCAAATTAAAATGAGTCTCGAAGAAACTGTTGAGCGAAATAGAAAAATTAGAGGTTCGGTTCGAACCAGCGTCACAAAATTAATTAAGAAACTTGAAGACGAATTACAAAATGAGAATCCAAATTTAGAACTGTTGCAGGAATCGCTTTCAGTGTTAATCGAGAGAGAAACTAATTTGTTAAAATATGATGACGTTATTAATGCTCAAAGTACTGTGCAAGAATTAGAAACACAAGTAGAACATTCTTTAGAATACAGCGAATCCATCATTAGATGTAAATCGAAAGTTACGAGATACATTAAAAATGTTGGTAAAACCGAAACAACTTCACAAGTTTCTGAAATCAAAACTAATTACAATACTAAATTACCTCGTATTGCTTTAAAAACCTTCAATAGTGGTTTATGTAAATTTACTGAATTTTGGTCTCAACATAAAGCTGCCATTCACGAAAACAATACGCTTCAAGATGTTGAGAAATTTAACTATTTAAGATCTTTACTCACCGGTTCAGCTGCAAAAGCTATAAGCGGATTACCAGTAACAGGAGAAAACTATAAAAAAGCCGTCGAAATTTTAACTGACAGATTTGGAAAAAAAGAAATATTAGTTAGTGCGCATATGAACACTCTTCTATCTTTGGAGCCTGTAAGTCGTTCAAGTGATGTATCCAGTTTAAGAAAATTGTATGATGAAATAACGGTTCAAACTAGAAGTTTAGAAACATTAGATATTAATTTTAATTCTTATGGTAATCTATTACTTCCTATTTTACATAAGTGTATACCCCAAGATTTAATGTTACAATTTAATAGAGAACAGAATTCCGGCAAAGAGTCAATAGTGTCAGATTTATTGTCGTTTCTAAAGAAAGAAGTAGAAGCACGCGAAAAGTCTTTAACTCTGGGTCTTAAAAATCAACTAACACTTTCGAGAACCAGCGCGAGAAATACTGACAGTTTGTAGAGACATTAGGTTATTTCGAAGCATCAGACATGAAAAATGAGCAACGCCTTCGCCGGGAATCGAACCACGGACCTCTCGGTTACGCGTTGAGCGTGCTGACCAATACACCACGAAGGCATGCGAAGAAGGCGGAAGAAATACCTTATAAGTTATCATAAAAATTTTACTACAATTAAAAAGAAAATGGCATCAGCGGCGACGCTTAATACATCAGTTGAAGCTTACATGTGTGACTTTTGTCTTAAATCTCACCTCTCAGAAGACTGCGACTTAAGTATTTCAGAGAAACACAAAGCGTTATATTATCAATTTAAGTGCAAGCGCTGTCTAAAAAAAAGGTCGCATAAAACCATTTTGTAAGGCGAAATGGGTTAAATGTAATATTTGCAAATCTCAGTCCCATTTAGAGAGCCTGTGTGACTCAAACGTGCAAGAAAAAAAGCAATAAAAATGTAAACGGAGTAAAAGAAACAAACGTCAGTTCACTATTCCTCGAAACATTGAATAAACAAATTCCTAATGATGTGATTTATTATCAGACTTTGAGGGCCCAACTAGTCGGAAATAATTCCACATTTGATGTTAGGTTGTTATGCGATTCTGCTTCCGAAAGATCTTATGTGTGTCAATCCATTGCTAGAAAAGCGAAATTGCCAAATGTTGGCAAGGAAAGGTTAAGAATTCATACAATTGCATCTTCGAATCCGCCAGTAAAAGAGTTTAATAGAAAAAGACTTGCATTAAAAAATAAAAGTGGATTTACTCTCATTATGAGGCACTTGAAATTAAAACCATATGTTCCAATACCATAGCGAGGCCAAATGGAAATATCATAAACTACACAGAAGGATTTGATTTATCTGACAGTTACGATAGTGGTGTAGATTTTAATTGGGAATGATTATTTGAGCTGCATTTTAACGCGGAAAACACATCGTTTGACGAAATGTTTAGTACTGTATGAAAGTATATTCAGTGGTAGAGTGGGAGGAGAGAATAAGAAGCTAAGTTCTTCAGAGAGTCTACGGGTTTGTCTATACAAGTGAGACGGGAGAGGAAGAAAAATTATTGGAACAGATTCGTCAGTTGTGGGAAGTGGATAGCTACGGGTCGGAAAGGAGTGAATGCGATAAGCAAATAATTAAGCAGTTTGAAGATGATTTGCAATACGTAGACGGGAGTATGAGGCTCGTTTGTTGTGGAATAGGAGTCCAGAGAATTTGGAAAATAATTTTGGTTTAGCGAAAAGGCAGTTTGAAAGAGTGCAGCGAGAGTTAAAAAATAACAACTTTGTGAGGGAACAGTTTATGGAGATAATGAAATATCAAATGCAAAATAGCATTATTCAAGAGTGTGAGGATACGAGAAAGGGATATTTTATGCCATTTCGTGTAGTGGTCCGTAAAGATAAAAAAAGCACTCAAGTTCGAATGGTATTTAATTGCAGCAGTTGTGAAAGAGGAAAGCTATCGTTAAACTACTGCTTAGAAAAAGGCTCAAACCTAAATCCGAATATTTTAGTTATTATTCTTGCTTTCCGAAAATTTAAAATTGGATTCTGCGGTGACACATAAAAGGCGTTTTTGATGATTGGGATAGCAGAGGAAGATAGGCAATATTTAAAATTTTTGTGGTATCCTGATAATGACAGGGAGGACTTTAAAATTATGCAAATGAACAGAGTATTATTTTGATATAATTGTTCGCCGTTTTTATTGAGTGCAACGATCAAATATCATTTAAAGAAGTACTCAGAAACAAACAAAAACTGTGTCGAGATGTTAAATAGCTCACTGTATGCAGATGATTTGTGTTATGGAGGGGAAAATGTAGACACAGCTTTTAGTCTTTCATCAGAAGCGGTATCTATTTTGAGAGGCGTGAGTTTTAATTTGAGAAAACTAAACACTAATTTTAAAGAGCTGTATAACTTGTGGCTTCAGAATGGGTTGTGTGAAGAAAGTAGGTTTGAGAGAGATAGTAAGTTGAAAGTGTTAGGCCTAGTGTGGAACTTGAAAGAGGATGTTTTGAGAGTTGACGTTACATCATTGTTGAGTAGATTAGAATCGCTGAGAAATAGTAAAAGATCGGTGCTCTAAGTACAGCAGCTAAGGTGTTTGATCCAGTCGGATTTATTTCTCCATTTGTGGTGCGAATTAAGAGACTTATGCAGGAAATATGGGAGAGAGGTTTGGACTGGGATTCAGAGTTGCCAGAAGAATTACAGTACAAATGGATAAAGTGGTGCACGGAAGTTAAGGAATTAAACTCGTTGAAAATAGAGAGGTACTACTTTTTAGATGTTCTAAGTAGAAGTCATTCGGTTGAAGTTAATATTTTCTGTGATGCGTCAGTGGTGGCATATTTTAGATATTAGAATGAGAGAGGAGAAGTATGTACGTCGTTTATAATGTCAAAAGGCAGGATAGCGCCATTAAAAAAGTTGTTCCTCTCTCGGTTGGAATTGATGGGATCCTTAGTTGCAACTAGGTTAGGGAAATATTTATTGAGAGTGTTTCGGGATTTGGTAGGTAAGTTAGTTCTGTGGAACGACTCAGAAATTTGCTTCTGGTGGATAAAGAGATCAGTGCGTGAGTGGAAGCAGTTCGTGTCGAATAGAGTTGCAGCAATACAGGACTGCACTTCGCCTGATAAGTGGAAATATTGTCCAGGATCGGAGAATCCTGCAGATAAGTTAACTCGTGGTGAAACAGCATATGCATTGGTGAAGGATACTAATTGGTGGCATGGTCCATCATGGTTGAAAGGTTCTGAAGATCAGTGGCCTGAGCAAAAGTTTAAAGTACAAACTGATGTTCAGGACTTGGAACATTTGAGCACTTATGTTCATGTGGCTCTTCCAGTAGGAGAAACTGTGTTAAACATTACTAAGTTCAGCAGTTTGGAAAAATTGTTGAGAGTTACAGCTTGGGTAAAGCGGTTTGTCGCCAAGCTAAGAAAACGTTTCTGTGAAGAAAGTCCTCTTACTGTATTGGAGGTCCAAGAAGCTGAGGAATATTGGATAAAACAAGTACAAAGAGAGAATTATTTTTCGGATATTCAACAACTAGAGAGAAATAATCTAATAACACCCGATTCTAATCTTTATAGTTTAGTACCATATCTGGATAGTAGAGGTATTTTGCGTGTCAGAAGTCGTCTCGAACAAGCAGAATTAATAGATGACGAAAAACATCCTATTATACTGCCAAAGTCGCAGTTTACAGAACTAGTGATATTTAGTGAACAAATAAAAGTATTCCATTCAGGAGTTATGGCAACAGTGTCCAAAATCAGGAATAAATTTTGGATACCTAAGGGAAGACAAGTAGTAAAGAAAATTATTAACGCCTGCTCGGCGTGTAAAAAGTTTACAGTGAAGCCCGCCAAATAGCTAACGGGTCAGTTACCAAGAGATCGTGTGGTTCAAAGTAATCCTTTCACGGTAGTAGGTATTGACTTAACTGGAGCTGTTATTGTTAGAGAAAAGGCGGAAATCCACAAAAAGGTGTACGTAGCCTTATTTGCATGCGCCGTCACTCGTGCTGTACACTTCGAAGTAGTTTCAGATATGTCAGCAAAAAGTTTCATTCTTTCATTGCGACGGTTTATAACTAGAAGAGGGAGCTGCAAGGTGATTTATTCTGATAATGCCAAAAATTTCCGCAGCACATGTGAAATAATTAAGAGATTTAAAAGAGTCAGCGTAGATCCTACGGTGCGAGAGTTCCTAACATCCAGAGGAATTACATGGAAGTTCATTCCTGAACGTTCTCCATGGTGGGAAGGTTTCTGGGAGCGTTTGATGAGAAGCATCAAAGATCCTTTGAAGAAAATTTTAGGGAGAGCATTACTTATTCTCGTAGAACTCTCTACAATATTAACTGAACTCGAGTGTGTATTAAACAATAGGCCTTTAATATACGAGAGCAACGAGCTGAGTGAACCCCGCCCGCTCACACCTTCACAGCTTTTACTGCCAGGACGTGACACATTTAACTTTTCTGAGCATTTTTTGGAAATTTTCAACAAGGTGTCAGACAAGGAAACTTTAACTAGACGGAAGCTTTACCAGTCTAAGCTCTTAAAATTAACATGGATGAAGTGGAAAGAGCAATATTTACTACACCTTAGAAACGCTCATAACTTTGCTAATCCTTCAACTGAGCGTAACCTTAAGACAGGAGACGTTGTGTTGGTAGAAGGACCAAAACAATCTAAGCTACTCTGGGATATGGGAGTAGTTGAAGAAGTGATTGTGGAACGAGATGGACATATAAGAGCGTGCATCGTTCGCACACCAAAAGGACAATTCAGAAGAGCTATCCAGCTTTTATATCCTTTTGAAATTTAAATTTAGGATATTTGATATCATTTTGAGCCTTTACAATGTTTATATTATTGATTATTATGTTCATTTAATTATAGTGTATCATTTGTGTTTTTGATGTAAGTTACTATGTGTTATTCATTTATATATTCATTTATATATGTCGTGCTATTTAGCATTAAGCCTTTTTAATTCATGTTAATATTGCTATGTAAATTTTGTGTACTCTTATTAAAGAGTACAGGTGGGGAGTTCTGTAGAAAACGTTATAGAGGGCGCTGCGCCGCCAAACTATACAGTTAATTAAAATGTTTCAGTGCTGAGAGAGAGAGAGTGGATGGTGGATGGATGTGGTCACATAGAGGTGTTATTAAATCAGCTATTGTGTAACTCCCACAAATCTGTAAATATTTGTACGTATATTTTGCTTCATAAAGTAGAATTAAATTAAAGTAAGTGTGTTTATTCATCTCAGCATGGCATTAAAAAATACCACCGATGCGACGAGTCAACAAATTAAGTTTTTATTTTCATCCTCCATCAAACAGAGATATTGTAATACATACACGAAGTGTTGGTCTCATTAATATCAGTACTTTAAATCCTAACTTGGATCTGATGACGTATGTAATTTTCTTTCCTCATGATGATGATCAAGGATTCAGAGTTAAACAGCAGTATACAGAGTAGCAGTTTCACAATCACAAAGTGTCTGTACGACACCATTGATACAACCCTACTTTTTTATCGCCGAAAATTGTGAATCAAGCCAAAATAAAGCTGAAACATTTAGTATTGAAATGTGTTTATACATTTTCTTATCAGATGTACATAGAATATATAAATTTTGCTTTGGCCGGAGGGTGGCTAGTACTATTTAAAATCTCTTGGGAATTTTCTAAAGACATACTGGATACATACGAAAACTGAAAATGGTCTAAGAAAACTTCCAAAGTAATGACATTCAGTAGGAACTTTTACCAGTGACGAAATAATAGTCGTGAAAATTTTAACAAAGTAGACTTCAGGTAGTATATGAGCACAGTCCGTTACTGTATGACACTATAACAATGCATAATCAACTTCTATACATACACACAAGAAAGAAATGTAATTTTAAGAAGTATTTTATACAAATGGAACTTGAGACATACACTGTTACCTAAGTAATGAGATTGAAAAGAGACTTTGTGATAAAATAATTATAAAGTAGTGTAAGTGTGTACAGTACTTCTGCTGTAAAACTAAGGGATAAAATAATTATAAACAAAGTAATTATAGTGTAGTAGTGATAAAATAATTATAAACAAAATACAGTAAATAACCCCAGTTTGTTATTGTGTAAGACTATGGCAGTATATGATAAATCTTTTAAAGATATATGAGAAACAAATATAACCTTTAGAAAGCATTTTACAAACATGCAACTTGAGACATACTCTCTTAAGTACTTACACATACTCTACTACTAAACAGTTTGCTATGTTTATGCTTAATGCTCTGGTCATATTTCACACTAATTACGATAGACTGCAATTAGTAGTTAGAATCTCTTAAAGGTTTCAGTAACGTATTCGCATTCTACTGCACTCAGAAGCTGAGTCTATAAATATCTGCTGGCTTTTCAATACAGTATTAATTCTCAGCATTAATCTCAGGAAGTTAATTCTAGAAATTTCAAAAAATAAAACACAAAATTAAATTTATAATTGATTCTTGTCTTTAAATTTTAATCAAGTTTAGATTATAGTTGAGTTTGTGTTTTAATTTTTAGCTAACTTAAGATTTTTAAAATTTGCAAATCTAACTTATTACATTATCTACATTTGAATTTTAAATCTAACTGTTTTCATATGTAACAGTTTCCTTTGAGCATACTGTAATTTCAGTATTAGTAGCTTATTAGAAGAGGCCCATTTCTGGCCAAACATGCACGAAACTACCAAAAACTACTACTTTCTGGTTCGAATAAAATATAGAAAATTATGCAGAATGGATTAAAATCACCACCACCTTTTTAATTCCCCGTCTTCCGTCACCTACCTACCTACCTACCACCTTTTTAAAGATTTTATTGGATTTTTAATTTTAAAGATGGCTATTTTCCTATTTTTTTGCTCTGTTACTTATTTCAAGAACTACTTTTTCATTGAATATTTGCACTTCCATTATATAAAGTTAAAATAAGAAACTATATTTCCATAAATATATACATATTTATGGAAACTATATTTTACTACTTCTCATTGAAGAACTAATTTTCATTTAATATTTGCCCCTGTTCCATTATATAAAGTTAAAATATAATTTCCATAAATATATTTTACTACTTTTCATTTAAGAACTAATTTTCATTGAATATTTGCACCTGTTCCATTGTATAAAGTTAAAATATAGTTTCCATAAATATATACATATTTATATAAACTATATTTTACTACTTTTCATTGAAGAACTAATTTTCATTGAATATTTGCACCTGTTCCATTTTATAAAGTTAAAATATAGTTTCCATAAATAAATATGCATATTTATGGAAACTATATTTTACTACTTTTCATTGAAGAACTAATTTTCATTGAATATTTGCACCTGTTCCATTGTATAAAGTTAAAATACCTTTAAATGAAGAACTAATTTTCATTGAATATTTGCACATGTTCCATTATATAAAGTTAAAATATAGTTTCCATAAATATGCACGTATTAAAAAGAATGGAAAAGGAGACTTGAGATCCTATCCCATAATGCTTCACAAACTAGTTCTAAAATCAAAGTAAAGCGAAACCTTTTTATGAAAGTTTTGTACAGATGAAAACAAAGGTGTTAATCATGTATAAATTTGATAAACATAACATTTTTATCTTACTTCCAAAGAACAATTTGGCAGTCAAGTTATTAGCTCAAGTTCATGTCATAAAACTTGTAGGGTTTCCCTTAGTTAAATTAACCGATTATTCAAACTTTTATCTTTCCTGAAATCCTCAACTTCTCGCATTTCCTCGCCAGGATAAATTCCTCACCAAATATAATTTAAAGTTAAGTGAATTAATGAGCATTTAAAGGGGAGAATCTTGGAGTTTATTCAGAGCGTGTCTTCGCTAGCCAAACGCACGTTACGAATCTGAATTTGCTGTTATGCAGAGTTGCTGATACGCCTTTTTAGCCACTTAAATAATTAACACGCCGGGTGGGTTTTCGAGTCAACCTAGTTAGCCTTAGCGTAAAGTGCTAATCCAGCACCACTCTTTAGACTTGAATTTATTATGTTACGATTCTTAAGTTGCACCGCAAGTTTCCGGTGCTATTGTAAAGCACGAAGTACGTGCCATTCTGTTCATAGTTGAGAAAAATAAAGGGTTATTTTCACCCTTCTTCCGTGCTGCATTTCTCGCACCTTTATTTCAAGCCTGTGCGAGAAGCTGCCAGGTTCTTTAGTAAGATCTAGTAGAGTTTATGTGGACAAAGAGAGTAAGATCCTATAAGCTATTCACCATTCTTGAGTAAGATCTAGTAGAGTTTATGTGGACAAAGAGAGTAAGATCCTATAAGCTATTCACCATTCTTGAACTGTACTATCGTAGACAGATAAACATATAATCATATCTGCAAAAGATCCAGCACTGACCTTCGTTATTCGTACGGTGGATCTGCCCTCTCCTTCAGACTTCGTAGACAAGAACACAACACCCTTTCATCGCACATCCACAATCGGAAGCCATCTTCAAGTCGCTAAATCTAGAATTTGCCGCACACGACCCTTTTCTTTCTTTCTCATTGAATAACAGTTCCGGAGACAGTTTTTGTTGATCCTTGTCAAAATATTAACATAAGCGATAGTTCGTTGCGTTACAAACTTCCTAACAAGGACACAGCGCAAATCATCGCTCTGTCGTTATCAGAGATTAACACGATGAAATCCTTATTTTTCACATTAATCTAAAACATTTAATTCAGGGAATGATACGTCTTCCGAAATTTTTTCTTCATCTCGTTCATTCTTGTGAAACATCATTGTATTCTTTCGGTCTCTCCCCTGCATTCGTTTACACACCCTTTTACCAGTAACTGCAATTCTTTCTTTCCTTCTTTTCCCCTTATTCTTTCTATACATTACGAAACTCTGACCAAAACGTCTATTAGAATTTCTCTTTCTTTGTTCTCACTCTCGTTTTACCAATCCTTACCATTTTTTTCTCTCCTCCTTATCGAAATGCCTTTTTCTCGACAATATCTTTCCTATTTAACTTCTCTTAATTATTAATTAAAAGACATCTTCTGATGCAAACACACCTAACTTGATCTTAATTCGCCAATTTCAGTCACCCTACAATTTTTTTAAATCAGTTATAGCCATGCAGTGAACAAAATTATATGCCGAACACTTTTTCCCTATTTCCCTGCCCCCAAAAGATTCAAAACCCTCAGCTTAAATGCACACAAAGCTAATCTGGATTCTTGTGAGGAAGAAACAGAATTTATATCAAAAACTTAAATCATAATAACTGATTATTAACATAAGATATTTTCAATTATATTATAACAACACTTTTAAAACATAAGTTTAATAAGATTATTAAACTTATTAAAAAAAACTACTGAGATGAAATCCGAACTTGTTCAGCGTCAGGAGTAATGCCGGCTCTGGACATGTATTGGGTGTGCGCAAACATTCTTGTGGTTTTTAATGAAAGAATTCCATTGTGTTATAAAGAGACTGTAGTCTACAATATTTTTATCCGTACACTGGAAACTTTTCTACCGAACACTACTAACTTTTCGACTACTATCCGGAAACTTATCTACCTCATTTTTATAGAATTCTCCTCTTCTATCCAGGAAAACATTTTGTAAGTAAAGATAAAGCTTCTCAATATTGTGGCATGCTTTTTAAAACAAACTGTCGTAAAGTCCAAACATGACGGACTCTGTTGAATCATAATCATTCAACGAGCTTCTGACAGACTCTGTCAGAGATAAGACCCATATAAAAGATTATGTCTGATATGCTTGTTTTGGATAATTCTTTTTCTTTTGCTAATCACTTGGAAATAATGTGTAATGCTCATACAAAAGGCTCGTACCAGACAGAACATTGGACAATTTCATTTCGTCTCGTCACCGTAAATGCGTTACCACAACAAAAACACAAAGACTTTTCACATGTCCAGTAAAACTCTCATAAGTTTATTTGAAAAAAAAATGAAAAGTTTTTTCTCTCAAATTTTATAAATTCATGTTTACAATTAACACAACATTCGCTAATTTGTGGAATTTTCTTAGCGGCTAACCTGGAAAAGCTGAACTGTTCAAACTCAATCTGCAGAGAAAAGATAAGCATACATCTATAATGCTAGAACTCCTGAGCGCATTTACAGAAAAAATAACTTTGTAGATGTCTCATCTACAAATGAAAAAGCTGGACTGTTTTACTCTATGAAGCCATCGATAGGTGACTCAACATTATTTGTTATCCGTCTTCAAGTATTTCGAAATAAATTTAAAAAAAAGAAAAATGAAGTTAGCAATATTGAGGTTCACTCCGCATTTTCAAAAATCCATTTATTTAGCAATAAATACAGCTAAAAAAATAACTGAAACATAAAACATGTTGAAATCAAGATACAAGAATTGGCATGTGAAGTAATTGGAATGCGATTTCGAAATATCCCAAATGAAATAGCATACAATAGACTTCAATTTAAAAATTTGGTTGACAAGGAAAACTTTCGCCCTTGAAAAATGCCCCACACAAGATAAAGTAATTTATTGGATGCCATTTATCTATGGGAAATATTATTCGGGACGATAAGCATTGCCAAATCAAAGTACAGATTTCTAATTTTTGAAGAATATCTTCATAATAATTTTATAGTTTTTATTTTAGTTTACCTACCACAGTATGACTTCCAAATACAGCAAAAAAAATAGTCAATGGAAATTACTGACGAAAATCACGACGACAGAAATATTTCTATGCACGTTAAACTACAATCTGTTTTATTTCAAGAAATTTATATTACAATAAATTATAATTTGATCTGCTTTTTCCTTCAGTATCGAACATTATTAGCAAAATTCGACCGTCACCCTGCCTCTAAGATGACTGATAATCGTATTTCGTTGAGAAAAGCAGTTAACACTGTAAAGCTGACGCATTCACCAAGATCCTTGTATAGTCATTATTACAGAAGGGTCATAAAACAATTGGAGAAAAATCATTCTTAAAAGTACAACGAAAAAAAATATCAGTATTCTTATGCATATTGTCCAGCATATTATTATGAGAGAAAACTTGTCAATCCATAGCTGTTTCTACGCAATTGATAATCTAGCATTAAGAAAAAGATCAATTCCTATCGGTGATACAATTCTGCAATATAATGTGTTTATAAAATGTTAATTTATGACTAAAGAGATCTTTATAAACTATTAACAACTCCATCCTTTGAAGACTTTTTAGCTGAAAAGGGACGATAGTTCGAAAACGGTATTTTGCGTTAAATCATTATAAAAGACGTATCACTTTTTAAACTGTACCTATCAAATATTACTGTCCTGTACTATATTTAAAGAAATTAAATAATGAAGAATCTTCAGGAACATGTGTATGTTTCTCACATTTTGAAAAAACAACGGTTCCTAAAGTCTTCCAATTTTGAATAACGTAGTCCCCCATACAAATATGGGCACCTGGAAGCCTGAATTTTGAATTTCGAATTTTTTGTATTATCTATTTCATATTTTGGAAAACTTTTAACAAATTTTTGATTAACAAACTGAATGAATTTCAAGGCAAGCAATGACAACACCGTGCGAATAAAAAAACATTTTTATGTCCAATGCGTGAGACTGTCTATGGGAAATTCTAAAGATATCTTGTTTTTAAATATTAAAATTCAAAGGCAAAGTGACAAATGATTTTAAGAAAGACACAAATCACAAATGAATTTGAATACAATTTCATATCCCTTAAGCGCCAAAAACGTGATATTTAATAAATAAAGTAAACACAAAACGTTAATAATAAAAAGACAAGAAAAGGTTTGTTAATACCATTTTAACACAAAAACTGAATATTGATATGATAAACTAAGAAAAGACTGAAAATCGTGTATGCCAACACTTAACGCTGCATCGGAAATTCTAAGCGTATACTGCTATGCTGCTTTTAAAACTTTTGTAATTTTGCTTTTGAAATGAATATGGCGTAAGTGCGAAGGAAATAATGCTTAATAATAAAGCTAAAAAGACAAAAATGTGTTAGCAGGATTGAGTGTAACAGCAGACTGGTAGAATGCAAGCTCAGCGACAGCATAAAAAACTTTAAAAAGCCCTTTTGGGCGACCTTTAAAATCTGAAGCCTTTCAGATTTTTTTTAATTGTTACTTTTATTTATTCATTTATTTATTGAGTTGCCTCCCGTAATTCTTAAAATATGCTCATATAAATGTCTACTGAACTGCGCTTTAAAATGTGATGCAAGTCCTGTGACGCTTTAAAATGTGATGCACGTTTAGGCAAAATCATAACACGTAGCCAAGTCATTAGATTGCCAAAAGATCATCTATACTTTCCAAGTGCACCAAGGTTTCACCGATATACTTTTGCCATCAGTAAAATCTTGTTGGTTAGAATCCAGAGGCAGATGAATATTGTTCAGTGTTCCAAAGTTGCTCTCTTTCACAAAAGATTATTACTATGTATAAAGGTAGTATAACAGCGCCAGACATTTTCAAGATGACATCACCTTGAATAATGAGCTTAAATCGAGAAGACAGCAAGCCAATGAAAGAAGTTAATTTTAGCTATAATGTAAGATTTTAACGGAGACGGCTCCTTGAATACGAGACTGGAACTACATCCAAAAACTAAAACTGTTAGTCAAATTGAGATAAAAATTGTTACAAATAAATCCATAGAGCAGGCCAAGAAAGCGGAGTAAAAATATTTTAATAAAAACTATTTCGCCTGTTTTGTGGTGCTTTTAAGTATTTGAAATTTCATTAAGAACATAAATCTTCCCGTAAAATTCCTTAAGCAAAAGATTTTATACGTGCATAGTAAAATACAGTAACAGTATTTTGCAGCATGTGATTTATCAATTAATTCGTAATTAAAAATTCAAAAAAAGTTTATAAGCTGCTAATTCATATATTTCTGCTTCCAATAATTACAGCGTGAATACTTATGCAATGTTCGTAACAGATGAAGAACTACTTGCTGGATGTAATAGCAATTGCAAATTTGCATAAACAAATTTTATAAAACAAATTTCTGCATTTATGTATTGAACTTAATTTGTGCATTACAATTTAAGCAAGCTAAAGAAAGAATAAACACTGACAAGTTGTAGAGTCATTAGGTTATTATGAAGCAGGAGACGTAAAACAAGTATAGTGCTCTCGCCAGAATTCAAACCCTAGGCCTCTCGAATACACGTCGAATACGCTTCCAATTACACGACAAATGCATGGAAAGAGAAGAGAGAAAATACTTTATATGCTGCGTGTTTATCGACTCATGCTATGTAGTCGCATTTTTTGTGGTCTACCGTCGAAACAAAAGAAGGTACCAGTTCTTTCAACTCTACGTAATTTCTTTTTACATCCTCTTACGCGGATACGGATTTTCCACATTGTTATGTAATTTTTATTACACTGAATGTAATAGTCTTCTTATTACAGCATAATGCTTCGTACAATTTTGTCTGAATATCAAGTATTAGTGGAGTAATAATAGGAAGAACCGGTGACGTGGATGTGTTTGTGAATGTATTAAGCCAAATAAAGGAGAGCGGCTGTAGAAGCACAGACTACTTTCAAAGCAGCATACCAGTCTGCATTTCAAGTGCGTGACCTCGAGATTTCAGCGTAATCCAGAAAATTACAAATGTCTAAATTGCGAAGAAACTGGATTAGTGTTCAAAGTGTCTTACTCAAACTGGTGCTCCGTATAGAGCTATTTTTTCGAATACAGAGAAATAAATTAGCTTTTGTATTTTTGTGTTCATACCTCATCCAATTCCTTGCATTCTCCGTGTTTGTTGCTATTTTTTATTACATATTTTGTTTTTGGTATAATCTAGAAGATCCATAAAGTTCAGTTTGTTATCTATAATAATGCAGAGATATTTTATAGATTTGACTATTCTGACTTTTTTTTTTTATTTTCGATATGGAATTTTCGGAGCCTGGAATTTTCTTTGACGGTTTGTTGAAGATAGCTGCTTGTGACTTTTCATGAGATATGATTAATTTTTGTTCCTTCCATAATTTATTGAAGATGTTTGACGTGCTATTTACATTATTCTCAAGCACGTCTCGAGTTCTGTGATTAACAACAAAGGCCACACCGTCGGCGAAGGTGATGCATTTCTAGTGCGATGGCCATCTGTGTTGGATACTTTTATCGAAAGCAAGATTCCAGAAGTCCGTGCTAAGGCAAGAGCCCTGCGAACAGCCTCTTTCTTGCTTCTTTTCGATTAGTCTGTTATTGGAAATAAGAATACTTTTTTTGTTTATAAATTAGCTTTAGAAGGTTTCGTAGATATTTTTCGGGCATCTGATGTCTTTAAGTGTGCATAAGATCCCAGGCCACACTGTCACCATTATTCACTGGTGACACTAGGAAATGTGTAACACTAATAAATCACTGAATGGGAGCCCAACTAGTTCACTGGTGAAAGCTTTGACTGAAGATTAATAATTCACTGACACTGATATTTCTCTGACGACACTGACTCTGACTCTCAGAAAATCACTTAACACCACTAACAATATGTACAACATTAATATTACACAAAATTCTAACACAAATAGTTTACTGTTGAAGGACTTCCGAGGACAACCAGAATTTTTCTGAAAATATTTCACTGACGGTACTTAAAGTTGTCTAAAGGGAATATCGCTGAAAGTGGACTCTATTTATACACTGAACTTGATCACCGACACCGATATTTCACTGATGACACAGAAAATCACTTAACACTACTAGCACTTATACGAAACATTAATATTACACAGAATTTGAACATACAAAATTCCCTGTTGAAGGACTTATGTCCGTTGTTCAGTCATTTTCTCAACTGCACTAGAGGATATAGGAAAACATCGAATGCGGCATTGTGCTAGACTAGTAAAATTTACCCTCTCTTCATAGCAGTAGAAAGAGTACAAAAAGAGAGTACATAAAATTACTTTTAATGGAAAAGAATTCAAAGCAGGAAGCTACTCAACTCCTTCACACCCGTATGAGCGACATCATGCAGTGAAGAACAATATAACTCTTTCTGCACCAACAAACAGCAATCATGAACAAATTTTCACAGATTTACAGAGATGACTCCGGTCTAGAATGTGGAAAGGGATGTGCACTAAAAGTATATCTCAACAGCCAATCAACAAAAGAGAAAAAGTTTCAACTAAATACAGAAAATAGTGTTTTCCAAACAGAAGCAATTGCAATATTAGAATACATCGAATACAGTATTCAACATGCCTTTAAAAACTATCTATTTATAGATAGCTTATCCGCCATGCACGCAATAGCCTCCCCAACAAACAGATCCCCCAACAACCCAGGAAATCCTCAACACTGCCTCAAACACAACCAACCAGCATTTCAAAATATCAATGGATCAAAGCGCACGTTGGCAGTAAGGGAAGTGAGGACAGCTTGTAAGATCTCTCTGGCCCAACTTGTCAGTCACTGGGATAGTGAGTCACAAAAACGTGCGAAGGGGTTGAAACCCTTTTATTGCACTTTTAAAATTACAACTGCGTCTACTCGACGCTCACAAACTGCGCCAACTCGGCGGTTGAACTAAAAGTAAGGTAAAACTGAAAATAAGAAACTAGATGAACAAATGTCAAAAACTACCGACGAGGCTCTGAGATCTTAACTAACCGCGTTTTTAATTATCGCTGATATTCAGCAAGATTACTGATTTAACAGTTGAAGGTCTAGCACTTCTGCAAAGCTAGGCACAAAGGCCGACACGCGCTGATCTAAATTCTACCGAGCAATCTCTCCAGCGTAGCTTCAAAGAGGGGACCTTCGGTCTGTGTTCTTGCTTGAATTTTTTCAGGATGGAGGATTCATGTCTGGAGGTTTTCAGCACTTCTTTTCGGAATCCTTGCATAACTTGTAGAAGGGCTATGTTCTTCGGTGGTTCTCTGCTTCTTGGGTTCTTCGGCGGTTCTCTGCTTCTTGGGTGGCGTCGCAGACGGCCTCGCTTCTGGACTTCCAATTGTTGGGAACTTGTATGCTGCAAGAAACTTTTGAGCACTTCATTCTTCTCGTAAAATTTCTTCCCCTGGTCGGGACTTGCTTTACAGGTTTCTCCTCCCTCGCTCTTAAAATATAATATTGTTCCCTTGATTTCCTGAATAATATAGGGACCTTCCAATCTCGGAGACAATTTTGCGAAGTACTCTGGTGCATTTGATAAACAAAATTTTCTTTTTAAAACTTTGTCCCCCACTTTAAAATCTGCTTCACCGCGTTTTCAATCGTAATATAGTTTTTGTCTGTTTCTTCCCGTATCCGAATTTTTAACCGCCTTATGAATCAATTTCTGCATATCTTTTTCCCTAAATTCTTGTTCCCGTTTCATGTTTTTGCATATATAACACTTCCCCTAACCACAATGATTTGTTAGATTTCGATCAACCAACTATGACACACCCTAGTCCATCATACTAAATCTCGATGAGCTATATTTAATCTTCTTAAACTCAAGTGTTGGTGGAGAACCCTAAAAAAAGTCGCATTCATTCTAAATTCCCCCTCATTCAACTTTTCACATACAGGTTTTCGCTCCAACGCATGATTTTTAACTTCTAGTTAACATTTAGATTTTAACTGGTTTCTTTTGCCATTTACTTTTAGTATGTAAAATTTTATGCTTTTCCACTAAATTCTACTTTTACATAGCTTTAAAGTATTTACATATCTTTACAAAATTCTAATACATACGATTTTTACAATATACAATAATATGAACAAGAAAAAGATATTTTACTTCACGTTTCTTCGCCAAGCTGGCGGCCCTGAAACTAAATTTTCCATTAATACATAAAATACGAAAATATTTTATATCTGGCCAAATTTTGGCTTTAACATAACAAAACCAGTCTTTCGACCAACATAAACTGCTTGTTCTTAGACATTAAACTTAAAATAAAATCTTGCTTTGCTTTCGCTAAATACAGTAAACAAAACTGAGTCTCAACCGAGACAAATTGGCTTCCTTCAACACCTAGAAACTTCGTATTTACACATAACAGTTCAGAACAAAAGAAAAATTTATAGAAGGTTTAACTTATCTTTGACTTTTCGATGCTTGGAACTCAGTCATCCTCTTTTCACAGAACTCTGTCCATGTCAGGGAATTCATAGCAGTCAGCCTGCGCCTTTGACTTCTTTGGCTCTCCTCCATAGGCTTTCTTTTCTGGCCTCTACGTGCTGGTCTTTTGGGGTGTTGGTATTCCGGTTCCTGCCTTTTCCTCTTAGCACCTGGATGGTTGTTTCTGGGGGCCTCCGGTTTGCGTTCTTGCTTGAATTTTTTCTGCTGGTTAAAATCTTTTCGCTCTCGTTGTCTCTTTTTTCGCAGGATCGGCGGCCTTGTTTCTCTTTGGATATCCGGAACTGGACGCGGCTGCGTTGACTCTGCTTTTCTGTTGTGGGATCTTGTTACTGGTTTTTTTCTCTTGCTATCTTGCAAGGATTTTTTACGGGACGTAGTTGTTCGCTTAACCTTTTTCTCTGCTGGAGTCTGGAGGTTTTCAGTCCTTCTTTTCGGGATCCTTGCATAACTTGTAGAAGGGCTTTGTTCTTCGGTGATTCTCTGCTTCTTGGGTTCTTCGGCGGTTCTCTGCTTCTTGGGTTCTTCGGCGGTTCTCTGCTTCTTGGGTTCTTCGGCGGTTCTCTGCTTCTTGGGTGGCGGAGCAGACGGCCTTGCTTCTGGACCTTCGAATTGTTGGGAACTTGAATCCTGCAAGAAACTTTTGAGCACTTCAAAATCATTTTTCTCGTAAAACTTCTTCACCTGGTCGGGACTTGCTTTACAGGTTTCTCCTCTCTCGTTCTTAAGGTATAATATGGCTCCCTTGATTTCCTGAATAATATAGGGACCTTCAAATCTCGGAGCCAATTTTGCGGAAAAGTACTCTGGTGCATTTGATAAACAAAATTTTCTTTTTAAAACTTTGTCCCCCACTTTAAAATCTGCTTCACGGCGTTTTCGATTATAATAAATTTGCTGTCTGTTTCTTGCCATATCTGAATTTTTAACCGCCTCATGAATCAATTTCTGCACATCTTTTTGCCTAAATTCTTGTTCCCTTTGTTGAACAAAGAATAATTTATCTAGAGGTGTTATTAACTTACGCCCTAAAAATAATTCCGCTGGTGTTTTTCCAGTGGAGTCATGAATTGCTGTTCTTAAAGCATAAGCTAACTCATCTATGTAGCCATCCCAGCGCTTGTGATGTGTGCTAACATAACTTCGAATTATTTTTACAATATTTTTATTAACTCTTTCCGCGATGTTTGCCTGTGGTCTGTACGGAACCATCTTGATATGGCGTATGCCAAGTCCAGAGCAAATGTTCTCGAAAATTTGGCTAACGAATTGTTTGCCGTTATCGCTAATGACTTTTATCGGTGCACCGTATTTGAAAATGTACCTGTGTAAGAATGCATCTGCAACTGTTTTGGCTGATGCACGTTTAAGTGCAACAATTTCTGTCCACTTTGAAAAATGATCTACAATTACTAAAAGATAACGATTTTTATTTAACTCACTCTGGGGGAAAGGGCCAAGAAGATCTATGCCTAATATTTCATTCGGAAATGTAGCGCGAATGCTATTTAAGTACCCGGCCGGGCTATAATTAATATCATTAATTAACTGACATTGCTTGCAGGACCTGACATACGCAGTTACTATTTTGTATAATTGCGGGAAATATACCGCCTCGCGTACCCTTTTTATTGTTTTTCTGATCCCCAAATGACCCGATGTTGGCACGTCGTGTAATTCCTTCAAAATGCTCAATCGAAGCGAGGCTGGGATGACTGGCCTATACTCGAAGTTTTCGTTTGTTGATTTAGTATAAAACAATAAATTATCTATTATCTCATAGTTCTGTGCTCTACTTCTTATTGCGGCCACATCTGGGTTTTCGAAATTATCAGGGTCTTTTAAATAAGCGTAAATATTTCCGAATTCAGGATCAGCTTTCAATTCAGCAATAATTGTCTCTCTAGAATCTATGATTTTAGAAGTTAACACAGTGCATTTGAGTTCATTTCCTTCATCGTCCAGTTTTATTCGGGATAGTGCGTCCGCGACATTATTTTCCTTTCCCGGTTTATACTTAATTATTAGGTTATATTCTTGAAGTTTTAGAGCCCATCTTATTAACCTGGGCGTTAGATTTTTTCCCGAGTAAAGTCTACCAACGGCCGCATGATCCGAAAAGACCGTTACTGGGGCTTTGCCAAAATGAACTCTAAACTTCTGTACAGCCATTAATACTGCTAATGTTTCTCGCTCCGTCGCTGTATAATTCCTTTGGGTAGCGTTTAATGTTTTACTAAAAAATGCTAAAGGATGCCCTTTCTGCATGAGCACTGCACCTATGGCATAGTCCGAAGCGTCGGCTGCAATTTCTAAATTTTCGTCACCTTCCGGGAATTTCAAAACAGGGGCATTGATGAGCGCTTCTTTTAACTTCTCAAAAGCTGTATTTGCCTCTGCTGTCCATGTAAACTTACTTTTCTTTCTTTTAAGTACTAACAACGGTTCTACAATATTAGCAAAATCCTTTATGAATGATCGATAATAAGAGCATAACCCGAGGAAAGAAGACAGTTTCTTTGCGGTTTTAGGAGGGGGGAAACTTTTGATAGCCTTTATCTTTGAATCTTGAGTTTCTATGCCCTTTTGCGAAATTTTATATCCTAAGTATTTAAGTTCTTTTGTCGCGAACTTGCATTTTGATGCGTTAATTGTTAAACCGGCCTCTTTTAATAACGAAAAAACTTCCTGCAAGTCCTTAATATGCTGCTCCAACGAACTACTTGTTATAATTATATCATCTAAATAAATTAAAGTCGATTTTCCTAGGACAGGTTTTAGAACAATGTCCATAGCTCTCTGAAATGTCGACGGGGCCCCACACAGCCCAAATGGCATGCGTAAAAATGCATAAGTTCCTGATTTTGTGATAAACGCGGTTTTATGTATATCTTCTGGTTTCATAGCTATCTGATAGTAGCCCGATGTTAAATCCAAAGTAGTCATATATCTCGTAGATTTAATCTTTCTAATTATTTCCTCAATCACCGGCAGAGGGTAAACCGGGAACTTTGTAATGCTATTTAATTTTCTATAATCAATAGCAAACCTCCAAGCTTTTTTATCAGAAGGCGGGAAATCATTCTTTTTCCTACATAGCACCACTGGACTCGCGTAATCACTGTTTATTGGCGAAATAATCTGATTTTGCAGCATTTCGTTTATATGCTCTTCAATAATGAGCTCTTTCTGTTTATCATACCTGTAGGGTTTGGCCTTACAAGGTTTATTGCATGTTAGTTGTATGTCATGGGTTACAATTTGACAATTACCCGGACGTTCTGAAAACAAATTTGAAAAAGTACTCACCACCTGTTGAATAGCTTGGCTTTCTTCAAGGGTCAAATGACTTAAATCCAATTCAGGTTCCTTTACCGGCTCCACCACCCGTCGTTGCATCTCCAGCGTAATTGCATTTTCCTGAAAATCCAATCTGGCTTTTGCGGACTTCAAGAAATCCATTCCCAAAATCACTGGGTTCTGTAAATTTTTCACCACGAAAAATAATATTCTAAGGTTTTCTTCTTTTATCTGCAGTTTTAATGATAATTTTCCGACACACTGACATGTTTTTCCTTGGGCGGCTATAATTTCTGTGTTTCTATTTTTAAATAAACGTAGTCTATGAAAGTTGTCATTGTAGAATTTGTAGCTGAGGAAGTTCCCTTGAGCTCCTGTATCCACGAGCGCTTCTACCGGGACTTCGCCGACCAGGACTTGGATGACTGGTAACTGGGAATTTTTTATCACAACCGTGTTTAGGTATCTTCTTGAGGGATTTTGCGAAATTTCAGGGGTCTGGACCCTCGCTTTTACAGGCCCCTCTAATCGTTTAAAGCTTTCTTCTGACCTTCAGTCTTCTGGGTACGCGGACGGTTTTTTTCGAATTTCTTCTTCGCGCTTTGACCTTCGTTCTTCGGTGACTTAGCTTGATAGCTCTTTCCTCCATAAGAGTATTTCGTCCTATCGGCCGCCAAGTTTGAGAACTGTCTTCTGGAACCTTGAGGATATGCTGCCATTCTAGATTTTTCCGCTATTCGTCGGTTTTGGAACTTGACCGCCAACTCGAAGAGTTCCTGCAAGGAGCTTGGATTTCGGATTTCCATAAAGTCTTGGACAGCAGGTAGTAATCTGGGTAAGATTATTTCAATTACCTCATTATCGGCTTTCTTTCCATACAGCATATTTACCAGCTTGATTTTTCGTAAAATGAACTCTGTTAACTCTTCGATGTTTCGCTGATAAAAACTGTAAAGTTCAGCTTCCAACTTTGCTCGGTCTTTCACTATGGGAAAGGCTTTTAACAACGATTCTTTAAAATTTTCAAATGTGTATTCTTGACCTCCAAATTCTCCTAATAAAAATTTTCCAATATTTTTCCACCATAGTGCGGCCTGTCCTTTTAATGCAGACGTGGCGATGGCAACTTTTTGCCTTTCGGGCACAGGATACAGCTGGAAATGGCTTTCCAGGCCTTCCAGAAATATTCCTACAGAATTTTTTCCGTCAAAATAGACGGTTGGCTTGATAGCTGCCCTCATAGTTTGGATTAAATATCCGAACCCTTCCAACTGGTTAGCCATAACTTGCTCTTGAAATTCTACAGGAGTTTCCACCAAATTATCGGCCATTCGAGTTCGTGAGATTGTCGGGCGCCAAATGTAAGATCTCTCTGGCCCAACTTGTCAGTCACTGGGATAGTGAGTCACAAAAACGTGCGAAGGGGTTGAAACCCTTTTATTGTACTTTTAAAATTACAACTGCGTCTCCTCGACGCTCACAAACTGCGCCAACTCGGCGGTTGAACTAAAAGTAAGGTAAAACTGAAAATAAGAAACTAGATGAACAAATGTCAAACACTACCGACGAGGCTCTGAGATCTTAACTAACCGCGTTTTTAATTATCGCTGATATTCAGCAAGATTACTGATTTAACAGTTGAAGGTCTAGCACTTCTGCAAAGCTAGGCACAAAGGCCGACACGCGCTGATCTAAATTCTACCGAGCAATCTCTCCAGCGTAGCTTCAAAGCAAGACTTTTTCACGCTCGTTTCGTCTACTATTTAACTCAACTAGCTTCCGCTAAATTTGAATAAACTGCACGTGCTACTGTAATTTACATACTCTGGCACGGGCATTTCTAGGGGAAAAAATGAAGGCTAAAAAGGAAAGGAATATGAACTTAAAATAAATGTTAGTTAAAATAAATATAAACCCTACAAGCTAAAGGTATAAATGCAACGAAACTAACGTTTCATGGCCAAGATCTCACGTCGAGATGCAACTCAAAAATACATTTGAAAAAGCATGGCAACACTGGTGGGATTCCATCAAACAGGGCAGGCGCACATACAACCTTTATCCAAAATAAACTCCACCTCAAACGTCGTCAACAGACAAATAACATGGCTGATCTCAGGCCACGGCCCTTTTCTCACATATTTCTACAAGAGGAATCTCGCACATTCAGATCTATACGTATGTGGAGAGTGGGGTGATCCAGAGCATTGCCTATTCACATGCATCGTAATAACAAGTCTGCACCTGAGAAGACCAAGACTAGAACAAGATGTGATTCCATACGTCAAATGGGCAATCAATAATAGCCATATAAGGAAGCTCATAAAACAAATAACTGGTATTCTGGCATCAAGGGGGTCTAGAACTTTGGAACACAGTGTGATCTCACCCAATTCGTTATGCAAACAGTAGCACCTCGGCACCAGAATGGTACTGTGGGCCCCAAGAAGGCGTTGCAACTCTAGACAGCTCGTGTAAGGGGCCTATACCTACTTACTCGGTAATCAATGAGAATTTTAGACTCCTCTCCTGCAAACTAGGTGCAACTGAGGCTACTGCTCCCTTCTGAGAACCGCAGGGGGAGGTCACAGGACGCCCACGCCACAAATTTGAATTCTCTTAGCAGGTTGAAGTATTGTGCAACAAACTCCAAAACTTAGCCAAAGCCCACAAATTATCGTAGTTCCACTTAGGAGTTTCGACTAATCGTTTTGTCTCGAGAACCGGCTCTTAGCCTCAGACGTAAATAACTCCACAACCCCCCCCGACAAGCCGGGCCTGAAAGATCACCACTCCCTGTTCTCGGCTTTTGGTGAGGGCGTTAACTGAATACCTGACAGACTGATTAGTCGTCTAAATGCGCCCGCCAGTACTATGCGGGCAGCGCGCCCCATCAGGACATTACCTAGTAAACTTAATGCCGTCCCACACCGAGATATAGAATCATCTCGTCTACGACTTATGACGACCAGCAGACTGGGCCAATGAGCCTACACTCAAGATAGCTTCTAGGGGTGGTGGAACCGCCAAGCTCAATGATTATATACCCCCATGCCGAGACTGCCTAAGTATAGATCCTAGCCAGTAGCTTCACAGAATTCTCTGCGTCGACCTCGAGGGGGTTGCTCAGGGTAAATAATAGAAAGCCCCTGCACTTATACCTAACCTACCGTAGATGCTGCCGGTTTTAAAAGGCGACTAGGGATTAAGGGAACTAATTTCAAAATCCTAGTTGTGACGAATTATCGTTCACCAAGCTTTTAGTTCGAGGGCCACTTGTACAGTTATTAGGTTATTTTGAAGCAGGAGACGTGAAAAATGTGCAGTGCCTTCCTGGGACTCGAACCCTGGATCTCTCGAATACGAGTCGAGAATGTTTCCGATTATACCATGAAGACACGCGCAAAGACGAGAGAAAATATATTATAAAGTGTGACTGAAAATTTTAGCATCTCCGTAGCAACACCTTCACGTATTTGGGAAGCTTTCAGGACCAGAGCCACTGCCATTTAATGTACGAATGATGGCCGCTCACAGGGAACACGGCACCGAAGATCGATATGTGATCCAACAAGTCCAGAGAAACTGTGTCAAACAGCAGGTGAACTAGCTTAAACTATGCACAGATGCACGGGGTATCGGATATCACGGTTCACTGTAGCATGCCGACTATACAATAATAAACTAGTTATCCAATGATACTGCATTTCCTTAATATAGGATAATTGCAGACACTATTTATAGTACTGCTGCAAACACCAAGACTGATCAGATAAGCAACAAAGCAAAAGTTTCTTTACGGATAACTATAACCAGCATTAAGCATATTAATTATAACCAGCAATTCTTGAAGTCAGCTTATCTAGCAACAAGTGGGAACTTACAATAACCTCATAAATCGCTTTGGTGACCATGGTGTTCTCATCTGGGAAAGCAGTATTCTGTATCCACATATGGAACTCCAAACACTAGAAATAGATTATCGGTACTGTAACGACATACTCTATCTCTATATGCATCTTTTCAGATGTGCGCTTGTCCTAAGTTTCTGTTTAACGCCAAACCTCAATTTATAGCAGCTGTTCACATAGTTATTCTTAGTTATAACTTTAAAAAATAGTTAAACTTTAAAAAAATATATTAGGTGAATGAAGAGACTCGCACATTTTCTTGATCTAAATCCGACTGTACACTTATGGGATGCTCTGTAAAATACCTTGATGTGTCCAAATCTATTAGAAGATTATGTTGATAGAGAAAAGGAAAGGATAGATTATCAACCTCGTACCCAGCGTGTATCGTGAAGACCATTTCACTCCTTCGTTCCGAGTTTGACGGTGCAACATCTGTAAACTGGCAACGAAATTTATGAATAATCTGCCTGCCATTAGCCTTTTGGGGAAGTTTTATACGATGTAAGAAAAAACACTAAGGAACAATGGATACCAAACAAGTATCCATTGTTCCTTACTTGTTTGGTATCCATTGTTCCTTAGCGTTGTTTCTTGCACCATATCACGACTTTCCAAACTGCTTATGATATGAGGATCAACTGCTTAGGCAGTTCTTGATGAACACCAAATCTATAAACCTACCCCAGTCTTTCATACCAGTGTATACTTCTACATATCCTAATTCACTAAATTTGCAATATTCAAGTAATATATCCTTCAGGATTTATACGTAATAGTTCATAAAACTTCAAATATTCGTGAAAGTATCGAATATATACATTTTCTTTTACTACGTGATTAAATTAATTTCCCAGGCAATTGTTAAAGCTCTTCATTGAGTTTCTTATGAAGGATGAATCTATTATCAGGTTTTCACTAGTGCGGACATTTTCATAAATATAGAAGCGTGTAGGTATTCGTTAGGGTAAACCCACCAATGCAGTCTCTTTAGAAAAAGAATGTCTTCTAATGATGTGAGTAGCGTTATGTTGTGACTTATTCCACTTGTCTGAGAGTAGCATCAAAACAAGCCCACGAAATTCATTGTGGCAAGGAGAGCGAAACTGCATCTGTCACTGGCAAGAGACTTGAGCATCATACAAGTGAGGAACGATTTCGCTCAGTTCCGACTCCAATTTTGAATGAACCCCAATTTTGAATTTTGCTTGTAGGGGGCGTCCGAGGGTCTTCCACCCCGCATCCTCTACCACTAATCTCTCCACAGGACTTTTGGCTTACAGTATATTTAGAGCGTCCCCATGCCGCAAAGACCCTAGGCATTTACAAACATCCATGCCTTCTCAGGGATTCGAACTCGGGCGCTTCGGTATCGTAGTGGGCTCTGCTAACCATTATACAATCTGAATGACTATTCCATGAAGTTCTAAATGAAACTGGCTCGTTTTGACATTGCGCATGATTGGGTGATTAATAGAATAAGTCAAGACATGAAATGAGTATCTGTTAAGGGGTGGAATATCTTTATAGAGAATTTTAGTTCGAACTAGTTTATGTTTGCGTTACGTATTAAAACAAAACCACATTCATCGTATGCAGTCAGCTTTAAGCTGAGATCTGAAATCTCGACGAATAACATTGTATTAAGGGGTATTGACCGTTCGTTCATTTTGGGGTTATTTTACACATGTAGAAACACGAAAATCCGCCAAACCATTTAACTCATTCGCTGAGAACTGATTACGGACTGTACACTGCCTAAATGCTATCTCATAGTTTCCCCAAATCATAGAGATTTTAACCTAGGTCGAATTCCATATGCATATTGAAAATCAAAATGCATATTGAAAGACGGCGTAATATGTTCCTCTAAGTATGTTATACTACGCAGTAATATACTTTTTAAAATACCTATCTTCTCACAAGTATCCGATTAAAATGTTGGAATCGGTCCCAGTTATTAGTACAAAACGAAATTATGCTGCCAATGCACTGGAGTACTTTATTGTTACTTTACATAATGTTGGTAATATCTTACCGTAAGTAATTAGATTAAACTTTACTGTGTTTATATATCTTAAAAACCTATTACGTTAAATACATCATGATATTTGTGTAACTCTAATAGCGTTCGTATACGTTACGATTTCAAGTTCTTTGTATTTGTTATTCGCTCGTATTGCGGTAGTACGGTATAAATAACATAACCTTAGCACAATTTTTATACATTACTGTACAAAAGCACATTTAAAGACAATAACCCGAAATCAAACATGAACGGTAACTGTCCCAAATTTCTAGGATAATTTTGCACATTTTCCCGCTATTTAGCTATTAAGAAAATACAAAAAGAATTAAAATTACAAATTCATCGACAAACACAGCTTCCGAACATTGAACAAAAGAACACAAAACAACGTATTTTCATTTAAACAAATAATTAAAGCCAGAAACACGGAAAATATGTAAGAAGTAGGTCATCCAGCACTTTTACTCAGAGTTACAGGGGTTATATTCCGCCTCTCATTAGAACGTTCTTTCTCTGGCAACACCCTACAGAACAAATAATTACATATATGCAAATTGGAAGAACTAAAACATGCTCCGAAAACGATCACTTTTAACATGGTTACGGTTTTAACTACCATGAGTTGAACAGCACAATGATATATACACTTCACATCGTAAAATATTAAATAATTAATCTATCATGCAGAAATTTGCTATCCTTCAGCATATAGCTAGCTATCCATCAGCATATAATTCATAGTATAATTTTCAAACAAATGATTTGCAAAAATGTTAAATATATAAGAAGCAAAAGGAATACCTAAGCAGCCAACCCATTTCACCACCAGGAACCAAACTATGTGTTCTTCAAGTCTGATGCTGATTTATATTTTATGATTCAACACACTTCAGTGTTGAATAGAACTCAAAATAGTACTGCACACATACTAAAATGTAGCTAGTTCCATTTTTGACATACAAATAATTATTTATAAGCGATCCTGCTCGAAGCAGACCTTTAAAATATCTGGTTCTTTATTGTGGCTCATTGCATGCTTTTTTTAAATTTCATTTAAAAGCAAGGAAAAACAAACATCGCTTTAAATATCGATGGCTTTAAACGATAGTTTAAATTTTCTTCTTATCGAATACTTTTTTGCTGTGTTCAATCATTATTCTGCTTTCATTTTTTAAGTTTCTTGCATGATGAATTCTGTCACATGAAAATCGAAGCATGAAACACAATACATAATATCAAGGTGTTAATATACGTATGAGCATTACATAGTATGAGTTAATGAATGAGTATACCAAAGTTATTTGATTTCGTATTGCAAACTATGAGTAAAGACATTAATTCTATCCATTTAAAAAAATCACTGTTTATGATAAACATATTAGTTTTTCAGAATATTTCGGAAAGAAGTGCAAATATTGTTTTCCATTGAGACAAGCAAAAAGAGGTTCTATGTTTTTACTTAAAAAATGGTATACACTATTCAGGTACGAAAACAGAAGAGAAGCTGAAACCGTATTATTTTCAAATTAAATGAAATACTCTTTTTCATTCCTTTTCTTTCCCAGATTAAAGGCAATACCAGTCTTCCAGTGACACTAAAACAAGCTGGGGATTTTAGCGTATGGTCTTAAAAGAATAGAATTTTACGAATAAGTAACATTTCATAGCATATCATTATA
>KK122427.1:640723-715315 GCA_000611955.2 Stegodyphus mimosarum
TATATATATAATAGGGTTGAGTAATGATGTAGAAATGCTGATTGCGTTGATATTGAGATGTTGATCCATACTGAACAGCAAACTTGGCAACCGAGGTAGATTAAATATTTTTTTATTATTTCAGTTGACATTTTAAGGCCACAAATACTTGCCATATTAATCGTGCCTATTCTAAAACACTTCCATTCTTGATGCGGTTTCGCAATAGGAAGGATATACAGTGCAACAACGTTTTAACGGCAAGAGAAGCAGAAGCAAAATGCATAGTTATTTTAATATGGAAGGTTATTAAGAGAAAAGGTTTCGGTTTAAGTTCCTAATTACATCATTAGCATTATGCAAGTCATATGTTTAGATTGAGCTAGAAATGACGCAGTGCAGAAAAAGTTTGTACTATTTTTAGAATAGAGAAGGGAAATATCCAAATTACAATTAAGCTTTAAGGGACTATTGCTAATTTACGTCATAATTTATATTTACATATTTTTATCGCACATATGTATATAATATCTAAATTTGGCATCTGGTTGTGCACAACATTTACATCTGCTAAAGTACGTATTTTTTAGGCTAGTCATAATAATAATTTTTTATAAGAAAAATATTAAATATTTGAGAACTTCAAAAACATATAATAAAAAAGTCGAAACTGTTATAACATAATGAAAAACAGCATCCAAAAATACGTAAATTTTAGTACCTTCACATGATAAAGAGCGAAACAGTATCATATAAATCCAGTTACAAGATAGCAATTCAGAGTAAAGAAAGCTTTCAAAATTATAGTAATTTAAATAAATCTTGTCTCTCTAGTATAGCAAGGTTGATATGATACAAAACAAAAAAAAAAGAAAAAGTCATACGACGTGTAGGTATCGTGTTTAAAGATCATCAACAAAGGAAGGCCTAAAACAGCGGTTGCAAGAGCGAGCGGAAAAAGGGGCTAGTATAGAATTCGGTCCCTACTAGCAGTCATACAGCTGTATCAACACAGTTTCATATAGGGAATACCGCAATTTGTAATTTCGTGGGGAAGTTGTGTCCCATTCCTATAATAACACTTTTTCAAGCCGTGAATGGTTCTAGAAGAGGATAGGTGAGTTGAAAGTGTTCTCCCAAGAGCGCCCCAGACATGTGCTTCTGTAGCGTTTAAGGCTGGACACCTGGCAGGCATATTCATCCAGTTAACCCTCTCTTTTCAGAAAATCATCCGCTTGATTAACCTTAGGCGAGCGAGCTTTGTCATCCGTAAAAATGAACTGACAGGCAACTGGACCACTGAAAAGGCGAACGTAGGGCACTAAGATCTCGTACATTTTCAAAAATATATATTTGCAGTATCAGTAGAAAGTATTTCTCATTACAGATGAGTTTTCATTCAATCTAACCAGTCTAGGTCTTTGATTCAGTCTCGACGAGATTGCACATGGAGAAGGTAAAAGTTTACAATACGGTGTGGCCGTTGATGTATTTGGTGATTTTTAGGACACCAAAAAGAGATGTTTCCAAGATGGCTGTCCCCCAAAATAACGCGGAAAACATATGTTAACGAAAATAACAAAAGTACTCATCTCGTGTGTTCCTGGCTATGTCTCATCGTCATTATCGGACGACTGCTGCACATACATAATGCAAATCATGCAGTCCTGGTATTGATCCGCCTTCTCCTAATTCCGGTATTGACGCCTTCTCCTGATCCGGTAACTTTGAGAAGTTTATGCGGTGACATCATATAAACTTCGCAAAGTAGCAATATAAAATATCATTCAACAACTGCCGAAGACTCCGCTTGCGAAACTCGCGCTTAATTTGGCTCCAGCGCCTGCTTCGAGCACCTTTCTCACAAACCCACTCATAGACATCCGATTAATCCTTAAGCTTGATCGGATGGATATCTTTTTTAGAAAGTTAACATTCATAGCGAGAATTAATGAAACCTTCATTCATACACCAATCAGTTATAGTATTCTTACATTTCTCTATTTCATTCTAAATCATGGAGAAAAAATGAGTATTTATCTTGCCAGACATACTTCTTCATAGGAGTAACGGGATAACGATCAATGAAAACGATCTAGCAAACGAAAACCAAAGGTCAATTAACGGCAATTAAAATTCAAATAATTCAAAATACCTCATTTGTAGTATGTGATACATGATACTACAAATCACGTAGCCCTCGATCACCATAAACTAAGTAGTTCCAATCATATTAAACTTGAGAAAAATATTGGCATGTAACAATAAATGTCGCCATAACGTTGGAGAAACATATTCGATTCTGGGTTACCAGAAAACCGGTAGCAGCGTTCGTATTTAGCGCCAAATCAAACGGCACCCTTTTCTACATTATAGAACCACTGACAGAACTGAGGACCAGCTATCTTCTTTCTAACATTCGAGGAAAGGACCATTATGGCAGCAAGGTTTGATGGCCTAGGCAGGTATTATGCTGCACTGATGCATAGAACTTCATATCATTTACCCAGGCTCTGCGACTGCTATAAGACAGGAAAGAGATTTTACAGTCATATGTTTACATTTTTATGGGTGCAGCTAGCTCTCAGTTCTATGGATGACATTGAAGACTCGACCATTGAAGGCGAACCCGGTGGATGATTTTTTGCAGGATATCAAACAGAGAGACTGACGAGTCATATCTCCAAACCTAAACTCTAAATAATAAATCTACCGCGCTTTCGGGAGAGTAATATCAGCTCGCTTTTCTCTTCACAGAAACCTACAGAATCTTAAAGCTGTTGTAGGAGTGGAATCGACTGCCATAGGATTCCCAAGCTGCCGATTGGAAAAGAAAGGCAATGCATCTAGTAATACTGTACGTGTGCGTATGCGACACTTCATTAAATTCATCCTATATGTCAAAATAAAAGATAATAAGTATTTAAATGAATGGTAACGTAATTATTAGTGATGCTCTGTAAAGGTTAATAATTTTTAACTAATTTAAGTGTGTATAAACATCAGTGGTATTGAATACAAAAAAGATGAATTGAAAAGACTAAACGTGTAGCCAAATTAAGTATACATGTGAAAAACCTAAACTGGGAAATGTCCTACTGTATATAAGGCAAATAATGCAGCATGTTATGGAGTTCAAATATTTGTATATTATGTCAAAACATTGTATATAATAGTAATGCAGTGTAAAGAAAAGACTGTAATCAAATTAAATGTATATAATATGTATAATGAATAATCAAACTGAAAAAAAAATTCAGTGTATCAAATAATACTGCATATATAGCAAACAATGCAAAACCCAACAAAGTCAAGTGACTCGGTCGCTTATTCAGGAGACGGCAATGCAAGTACAATTAAAGGCAATGTATTCAATTATGATGCGCTGAACTGATTAATAATTGTACCAGACTTAAATTTGCCAGGAAATTCGAATTAAGAAATAATGTCTCCTCCAGTCTGTAAAATATAGCACGGCACGAATGAAGGAGTCTAGTTCTCAACAATAGAACATCACCCCTTCCATTCAAACTCAACAGTTTGAACTAATGGTTTAATTCTAAAGATAACTAGCGTGCTGGGGCGCTACCTGTGAGATCCATGGTGAAGTTTTTGGAGCCTCATTCACTTCTACCTATCTACGTCATATTTTCAGTCCGTTGTAAAAGTTGGGTACAACTGCTGGAGTCCTTTTCTGTTCTATTTTGTCCTCTCTGTTTTAGACCTTCCTCCGCTGAGGAGCCTTATGCAGGTTCGTGTGTAGGTACCGTGACTATTAGATGATATACCCTTTTGTATTATATAATCTTATGCACACACTTAACGCCATTACACGTGCCTATTATTTTTTGACATAATCGACCAAATGGGAAAACTCTCTTACACCTGAACAGAACTGCATATGGTGCCATAATGAATTCCAAAACATACGTAATTAAAATATGCGAGATAATATATGAATGTATTATTAAATACGCAGCCTCCCATTTTTTTGTTATATGAAATCTTTATTTTAACTCCTTATGTTTGAAGGTATATATCCCATTTAAAGTCTAAACTATTAAAAACATTATTAAATTGCATGCCAAGTGAGGAAAATAAGCACGTAATGAAGCATTTTCAGAGTTTTAAATTGATCTCTGGTTCCAAATCAAATATTATTTTTACGAAATTTATCCCAAGTAATTCTGATCAGAAAGCCAGGGATTGTCTTTTATTTTGTATCCCATAACCTTCACCAGTTCGCAAGTGCGTTTTTGTAAAAGGCATTTATTTCTATGCACCTTCAAAACAGCTGATATTTTAGTGCACTTATCAGTTTCACGCTTCTGTCAACAAAAACACTGATTCTGAGATGTTGAACAATTGATAACTTCAACCGTCTACATTTAAAAATAAATAAATAAATAAAATGTCTGAGACACTATCGCGTTTCTCGCTAGTAAAGGTCGACCCGTGAAGATGTCATTTGCCAGCAAACACTAACTCGGTGCCAGACGAGTAACCAAAGGCGTAAAAATTCTTAGGTGTCTGGATAGCACCATGACGTCATCCAACGAAGATACGTCATCAGTAGCACTTCTTTCATAAAGGCTGTTGCCAAAAGCACTTGATCCAAGTCAAAAGCTGAACATAACAGTTTCAGGCAACTTCTTACTGCGTATTTCGTGAGAAATATGGTTCTTCATCCAATAGAATCGCATAATATTATAGGTAATTTAAGACCGCTGACGAAATTAAAGTCCTTCATTGAGTATTTACCTTTTTTGTCTCATGTAGAAGGCATTATCTTGAGCTAATAATTTTTATTTTTGGCTTTCAAAATTTTTACCCGTATTTGATGATCCCCTCTTTTGATGATTTAACTCATAATTGATGATGTGGAGTTAAAGGCTTGCCCTAGGCTTGCTCTGTAAATTTAACTTCCTTGATCCTTGAAGGTATCGAAAGTTCCTTATGAATATTTATTTAATGTAAAGATGAAATCCCGTGTTAAATACATAGTTATCAAACGAATTTAAATTTGTGAGAGCTTTTTAATTCTACGTGTAAAGCCATGGAATAATATTCATAAAGTATAAGTTACGGTAAATAGCCCGTTTCATACTTGGAATTATTGTTGTTGTCGTGTCCATTATCCCATGGAACAATGGTTGCCAAAGTCCTACTCCGAAGATAGGTTGGACTTCTATTTTCCAGCCTCAATTTTGGGGGACAGCACCCCGGGAGAGGGAAATCCGGAGTCCTCCCTCTCCTCTCCCACCAGTCCACACGAGAGGACTTTCGGCTCGCCGCATATTTAGAGTGCCGCCATGTCGAACCGACACGATACATTTACAAACATCTATGTCTTCTCTTGGATTCGAAACCGGCCCTTTGTTACCGTAGTAGGCTCCCATAACCACTATACCATATGGGCGACACTTACTATTATTTTGTTATTCCAAATTCAAAGTTTATAATTCTTTAATAAGCTGAAATAAAATTAAAACATTTTAATTGCATGAAGCAAATTATCAGTGTATTATCCAAAAAAACTGACATACAGATATTAAATTACTTAAATAAGGATTAAAAACGCTACAAAATAGCAGCCGTTTTAAAGGAACTCTCTCGGTTAAGTTTGTTCAGTTTAGATGTTACGATTTTACTTTCGTATAAGTTAGGATTTATGTGTTAAGATAATTAATTCACTGATGATATGTTTATTCATCTACCCGTTTAGAAAAAAATGTGTAATAAAAATAGAAATTGAAACAAGAAATCAATTTCGTGCAAAGTTGCGCTTTTTATATAATAATAATAGGATACATAAACAAAACAACCATTTTTCGTATAAATATTTAGAATGTCAAATTATAACTTACCAAATCTTTGTCAGGGAAAAGGCATTTTTCCAAAAACAGGGAAATTTTCTGCATTTATGAAAGCTGATGAAAATACATGTTCGTATTTTCTATTATATACTTTTATTGTAAATTTTCTTTCAATTTCTGAATGCTTTTTTTTTTGCCTACAGAATTAAATGCAACGTATTTTCACACGTTTTGCTTTCTGCTCTTCTGTCAGCTCCTGCGGTTTAACTAGAAACATACCTTCCGCTTACCAAAATCTTCGCGGACATAATTAGTCACCATATCTTTGAAAATATCCACTCGCTCATGGTGCTTGTCAAGTTTTTAATATTCTATGCCTCTATGTCACCATTTTTCAGTACTTACCGTATACTCTAGTACATAACGCGCACCTATGATTTCAAACTACAATTTTTAATTTTTAGGTATATTCGTCGTATACTGCGCACCGTTTCCTTTATGAAGAAACATGAAATATACGTGCGCGATGCTCTTATTTTTTGAATTCATTCATTCAAAGATTCTTTCCAGTGTTTCGAACAATAATACACTGAGCTGACAACGATAATGCGTGTGGTTGATGTGAAAGGCACAAAAACGGCTTACAAAGAACAACAGGTCATGAAAAATCTCACCTCACGGTAATGCTTTGCCATTTAGCAGACGCTACAAAATTTAAACCAGTTGTTATTTTCAAAAGAAAGACGTTGCCAAAATATAATTTCCCAGACGATGCTTTCATTCATGTTGACCAGCAAAAATGTATAGACGAAAACGGTGTGAGACTGTAGGTAAAAAATGTTTGGGAGCAGTGTGTGCATGATTGGACGCCGCCTTAACGAATCCTTTAAGTCTTTTAGTTTTTTCAGATCCCTTGTAATGGATCAAACGAAGAAATTGTTGCAAGAATGCAGACATTGCTGTTATTCCAGATGAATTAATGTCATTAGTTCAGCCTTTAGATGTGTGTATCAATAAAACACACAAAGACGATTTAAAACTGCAGTGAAATACAAAAATGTTAGAATGGAAAAAAAAACATTACAGAAAGAAGCCAAATGCGTCATGCCAGGCTAGTGTGAGTGAATAATAAAGTACAGAGGGAAATTAAACTTGATACAATTCAAAAGGCATTAAAAATGTAGTATATCTAATATATATACTCGCTACGGAAGACGAATATGACGAACTGTTCATGTTATACGATAATGAAAAATTTTAAGTTCATATGTCATTTCTTTTAAATAAACAGCATTTAGGTACACGTAGAAATATAATTTTTGTATGGTCATCTTATCCTTATTTTTAAATCGTAACACTTTTATATCGACGTATAACCGCACCCGAAAGCTTCGATTTTAATTATTTGTATTAAAAGGACGCGATTATACACCGGAATATACTTGATATTAAATACCAATGTTCACTCGTTACTGGATCGTCTCCCTAGTAGCGTAAGTACTGCTTGTAGACCTTTATGCAAAAATTATTTTTTCGACCTCACTCTCCATGAGTTACAGCCCCTCTCCCTCAAAATGAAAAAAAAAATCAAACGTTTTTCATTGATGATAATTCTGATCAGCGCTGGGTTAATTATTGAGCAATACAAACACATGCTTATTGATTTCTAAGGTGAAATAGTATCAATATTTTTTTCAAAAGAAATTATGAAGTTTTTTGTCTTCTCTTTCTGTGTTTTTTAGGTTAACAAAGAACGAAAACTGGAACCTATTTACTGATTTCCTAGCAGAAATTGTATTTTAATTTAGCTTTGTTTCTTTGGAGGATAAGATTTTCATGAGATTTTCCTTGCATTAGGAATGGGTCGGAGACAAATAAATAAATCTGTTGAGAAAAGAAGAATCCCATATAAAATACAGACTTAAAAGGAAATTGCAAAATACAGGGTTAAACAGAAAAATTTAGATTAGAAGATTTTAAATATTTTAAGTGAAATTTCGCCAATTTCATTTTTTCTTAATCGTAATTATTATTATTTACTACTTTAAAGAAATGACTAGTTAACCTACAGACTATTACACAGACAGCATAATAGATAAGCATACAAAAAGAAAAGATGTTAATAGTAAACAATAATTTACTTACCTCATAAATATGAATTATTAAAAAATTTGCAATAATAATAAAAAAACCTAAAAAATTTCAGATTTTAACGTTTTTTTACCCTCTCGCTGAACTCGCACTCTACTTAGTCTGCTGTTGCATTTATTTCTGCTGACCCATTTGTTTTGCCTTTCTAGTTTCATTATTAAGCATCATTTTCTTCACACTTACTCCATCTACAGTTCAACAGCAGAATAATAAAATTTTCATTTAATTTAACAAACTATAGAATTCCCCATGCAGTGTTAAGTTTGGCATACATTTTTATAATTTTCTCACTGTTTTTCTCAGTTCACCATATTAGTGTCCAGTTTTCTGAGTAAGATGGCTACCAAAAATGTTTTTGTTTTTATTATTAACATTTTGTGTGTTAACTTCATTTATTAAATATCACGATTTTCTCATTTACACCACACAAAATTCAATTCACAGAAAAGTCACCAGATATCTAAAAACAGCATATCTTTCGAGTTTTTGATAGGCAGTTTGGCGCGCTGGACATAAAAATGCATTATTGTACCGTACTGTCACTGCCTGCTTTTAAATCGCTGAGATTGTTAATCAAAATTCATAAGTTTTACAAAATATGAAACAGATAATGAAACAAATTCGAAATTCGAAATTCAAAATTCGGTTTCCAGGTGCACAAATTCGGGTCGAGGCTATATTATTCAAAATGGCTCTAGATACCGTCGTTTTTTCACAGTGAGAAAAACACTAATAGACTCATGTAGATTCTTCATTATTTAATTTCTTTAAATATAATACAAGGCGATGATATTTGGTGGCGGCAATTTGAAAAGTGATACGCCGTTTATAGCGATTCAACTCAAAATTCTGTTTCGAGACTATAGATGTGTTCAGACGACGGTATAAAAGGCATAAGTGGTTTAAGCCGAGCTGCGTTGCCAGGCAACCAGTTTGTCCTACGTCACAAAATCTGGTTTAGGGCTCTTGGTTTAAACTTTATGCCGACTTGGGATAAGCGTCGACCAATCACAGCGAACGCGCGAAACCTGATTGGGACCACCGCTCTGTTTCATTCCGGTGGTGACGAAACAGAGTGGAAAAGCTGTAGACAGATCGAGGCATGCCTAAATTTAGCTTATTTAAGCGGTTGCGGCCTAGACCCTGTGTCGCAGGTGTGAACGGAATTCCCGCATTTTATTCCTTGTGACTATGCCAGGGTTTCTTAAACATTTTGGTGTAAAGACCCCGTAATATGAACGAAAATTTTGTGGGACACAATAAGCATTGCGCAAATCCGACACACGCGTGAGTGAAACTATCAGTTTCTTCACTTGTACTGTAATAGACTACTGTAGTTTTAGGTAATTTACTTTAAAAATTAAAGTAAAATGAACGTTTCTATTATAAAAAAAATGCATCGAAACATTTTTTGTATTTTTGTCTGTATTGTCTTATCTTTACCTATTTTCAGATACACCATGTAAAAATATTTGGTAATTATGAAATTATTATAATAAGTTAAAGAAATATCAAAATTGCTACATTTTTGGCGACCCTCTACTCCAAGTCCCGCGACCCACAGTTTAAAAAACTCTGGACTATGCCTCTGTGACATTTACGTCGCCGTCTGAACGTAACCTAATACCACATTTAGGCTAATAAATAAATAAATAAAATACGGCCCTCTTTTAACTTGAAAAATGTGTAATTCATGAATACTATGGCTGATTAATGTTGTAAAGAATTTTCTTCCTTTCCACGTGCCTATTGTGGTGTAATTATAAAGCATGTCTAACCGGTAAACGAAAAGCCCGGAGTTCGAATCCCGGCTAGGCCATCATTGATTTTTCATGTTTCCTGCTTCAGCAAACCTAATGACTCTATAATGTGACTGATAAAACTTATGATAAAAGTCACGCTATATAAATAACATAAAATTGTGACTTTTTAAAACTTGCATCTTACTAATTTCATTTATATAATATCACTTATTAATTCCCTGAATAACGCCCATTTTTATCAACAATCTGAACTTGATAAGCTAGTATGATATTAAAATGAAATTAAATATATAGCAGATTAAAACTTAAGCCGCCCCATATAAATAAACAGTTATATAAATTTGTTCATGTAGTATAGTTAATGTTATATAACTTCTTGCTTATTGCAAACTAAATAATAAATAGTAAAATAAATAATCTTGTGATCTTTTGCTGTCCTTACTTTGACAATGGACCGATTTCGGAACAGTAATAAACGTAATATTGCAGATAAAGAAAATATGTCTTCAACTAGTGGCACGACTGTCAAGAAACAAAATATTTCGTTAAATATGATGACGGTTATTTAGAGTTTGGTTTTAAGCCAAAAGAAATCAATTTTGAAGACAGACCACAATGTGTATTGTATATGAAAGTTTTCGCAGCGAAGAGTATGCGTCCAAAATAAATGAAGTGCCATTTAAAAGCTAATCACCACAACATGGTTGGCAAACCTCGAGGAATTTTTGCCAAGAAGTTAAAAGAACTGAAACAACAACAAAAATTTTTTAAACCGCATGAATGCATCAGTACCAAACAACTTAGGGGGGATGTTTTGCTCACTGCTGTGGGAGTGGAGTGGCTGCACGTAGCCTGACTGCTTATAATGATTAGGTAATGTTGAGAGGTTAAGTAATTCTTACTGCATTTGAAACTCAAAACACATTTAATACAATTATAAGAAGCTCTTTACACATATATATACAATTCATAGATAGCATAGATAGGTATTTAAATGAACTATAGTCCTCGTAGTGTGAGGAGTCTGCTAATGAAGGTCTCTATAGTAGAGAGAGCCCTGTGTCTCATTGCAGGTCTCTCTAGTCGAAAGTTCTGGAGCGTTCTTCTTATGTTACTCCGATGGCGAAAATCTTCAGAGTGAATTAGCCACGCCTTCTTAGTTTAACAGTAGCATTTAACATCCTCTGATTCGTTATATTTAGAACGATATCAGGAAAAATCAGATCATTGGTTCGTCACCTCTCCTGAAATCCAGAGGTACAGACACGGTACAGAACGTTGAAATCTCCTTACAATAGTCGTGAATTTATGTCTCTGCGATGTCAGAAACATGTCGTGTGACACGTCGTAAAGGCTGGGAGTAATGAACTGCAGGGACAGTAGACACAATTTACTTATCTCTGTGTGGTCCGCCGCAAACTGTTTGCTAGCATCTCTAAAGGTGGCTTGTAGAATCGCGAAATGTAAGAAGCCTCATACCATAGCAGAAGAACTTATTATGTTGGATGCTGTAGATATGGTGAAAATCATAATTGGCAAGTCTGCTGGAAAGCTGCTTTTAAAAGTGCTTTTGTCTGATACAGAATGCAACATATGGCGGAGGATAATAGCGATCAACTAACTGAAAAAAATAAAGGAATGGAATTTGCATCACAGCTAGGTGAAGCTACGGATAACAATACGGATACACATTTGATAGTAAGCTATGAACGGTTTATGGATGGTAATAATATTAAAGAAGACCTTCTGTTTTGCAAAAAACGTTACTGTAGGAGCAAAGGCTCAGAACCTGTTCGAGATTCCAGATACATTCATATCTTAAAATAAATATTGGCCTAAGTACGTTGGCATCGGTACTCATGGAGCTCGCTCCATGTCTGTCTGGCTGCTATGACAGATTACAAGCACTTATTCGAAGCAAATTAACAAGTGCATTGTGCATACATCGCATTACTCACAGAGAGGCGCTTGCGTTAAAACTTTTGAGTACTGCATTGAATCAGGTGTTAAAATGTGCGGTGAATGTGGTAAATTTTATAAAATCTCGTCCATTGAAAGCTACGTTAGAGCACTGCGTGAGAATATGTGAGCCGAACATTCATCTTTGTTGTATTATCGCAGTGCAAGATGGCTTTCTTGTGGTAATGTTTTATCACATACCGTTGAATTTCGGCAAGAATGTTTTATTTTTCTTAAAGAGGAAGGATACAAAGATACAGAAGACTTTACTGATGGCGATGTTTTAATAAAACTGGCATATTTATGCGACATTTTTGAAAAGCTAAATTTTCTTAATTTCTCTCCGCAGGGAAAATATATACATCTTTTGAAGTAAACGGAAAAATATCATCTTTTATAAAAAATGAATTAAACTGTGGAGAAGATAATTAAATGAAAATGCAGGCAAAGATTATTTTTTAATATTCCAGCAAATCTTGACGTCAAATGAACATTATCTTTCTCAAGATATAAAAACCATGTTTGAAGGGCACGTATTACAGGTCTGATTTGAGAAATATTTTTAAAATGAAAATTTCGATATGTTTGCATGGATTCAAGACCCATTTAATACCAGTGCTCCATTTCGTGGAAGAGAATCTTATTGAGTTATTTTGCAACAACAGTTTGAAAGCAAAATTTGCTGTATGTAATTGACAGAATTTGAATTTCAATAAAAGATGAATATATAGTTCTAAGATAACTTTCAGTGAATTTTAATTCCGTTTTCGACGCCCTATTTGTGCGAAGCTTCCTTTTTGGCAGTCGCTGTTTCAGAAAGCAAGCAGAGAGCAAAAATTAAAGCGGAAAAGGAAATGAGGGTGGATGCGTCCAGTTTATCTCCACGATTTAAAAAAATGTGCAGTGATTTGCAAGCTCATCTATTCCACTGACAATTAAGTTAAAGTTAATAAAGTAAAAAATAGTAAAATAAATGTTTAATAATGAAGATGCATGAGTTTTTTTTTTTTACTCTTCCAAACGATTGGTCATGCTTTTTACTTAAGGTAGGACGCCATGGAAAACATTTAGTTGAAAAAAGGCCCCGTAACTCGGAAAAGTTTTGGAATCACTGATCTAAACAGTAAATAAATTTTACTCCAAGAACTAAAAAATAATAAAACTCCCAAGAAATTTTAACCTCTCTGAAATGTTTTATGATCATAATGAATAAAAATTAGATAAAAAGTTTTCATTTTATTTATAGAACTTGCATTTCTTTCTGAGAACTTTGGTTATTATAATTTTTATTTAATGTAAGAATATCAAACTTTAATTTCAACTTAGCATTAACAATTGAGTTAATTAAATATTAAATGAAATTCTCTAAATCTTCAAAAAAATCACCCAAACTAAAGGAATACGCTAATTTCTTCTAAGCTATACCACATATGGAAAGTTTGTAGAACATTAATTTATTTTTATTAACCAGTTATTTTATGTTACTTAGCTTTTCTAGTCTTTTTCGCTTTCCATTTTCCTATCAGTCTGATACCATTTCTAGTTCGCGCGTATTCAAATGAGGTAGAAAGCGATAGTATTTAAAGGAAAGTTTTAAACGGTAGAATAAGAGCGTGACCTGCTTGCTGAAGGTCACGTTTGTTAGTTGATTCTAGTGAGAGCATTTTCTCGGCGGCGTTCCGTTATTCTCGCCATTAGGCTGTCGCGCCAATATTAGGTCGATGCCTGTCTTCTCTATGTGTAGCCTTTGGGCTAATGTACATTTTACTTAGTTAAATTTTAATTAGTTACTTTTAATTGATGCCATAAGTGCTGGCTGTTTCTGTAAGCACGAGCAGTACTTTCTGCTAACCCTTACCTCAGTTAAACCACAGTCTCAACACAGACATAGCGAAAAACTGTTGCAACACAGACATAGTAAAAAGTCGCTTGCGTCTTAGGTAGAGTTCTAATAGTTTATGATACCAAAATTGAGGAGACTGTATAAGTTTCTGTAACTATTAAATTACTGCGTGAATACGAATTATTCGATTGTTAAAAGAACATTTGTTTGGTCTTTTCCACTTTTTAGGAAAATTTTGAATGTTTACCTAAACAGTTGAATCTTGAAATTTTCTCTAATTTTGAAATTGAATATTTGTGCATCTTGCTTCTAAGACAGGTAGGCTAGAAACATCAGTACAGTCGATGTACACAGAGTCCATAATTGCACATTAAAGCAATTTTTGTAGAATGGCCACACATTATAACGTTCCTTCCTTCTCTGTTAGATGCAAGCGGACGTTATAACAAGTGTCATCAGAAAAAGAAAACAATTATAAAAATATTTTTTCTTGATTGTTAATTATCTTATTATATCGAATAAGGTTTCAATATCATTAAAAATTATGTTTGGTATTAGGCAAAGGTAATTTTTTCTTAAATTTAATGTATTTAAATAAGTATTCAAATAACTGTGCATCACTAAACTTCCTTAATCAGCTATTCTTGTCACTGGGGAAAAGTGACAAACTAATCAGCTATTATGGTGATTAAAAAAGGAGAAATTAAAATTTTTAACAGAAAGTAATGGGATTTGAAATTTTTTATTTATTTATATTTTTGGATTTTTTACGTTCAAGACACACTATTTGGCGCCCAATAGTTATGATGTGTGCGTGTGTGTGCATGTAAACATACATATGCACTCAACTGTTATAGCTGACCAACATTTTTGTTTGGTGTCTCTTTAACGGAAAAGTACCACTTTTTAATATTATTCAGTATTAAATTACATGACAGCAACATAAACAATTTAATTATCTAACCACACTTTAAAAGTAATAATGGATATGCCGCCAGGATCATTATTGGGATTCTTATTTCTGTCGCCAGGATTATCCTAAAATACTTAGGTCTTTTTGGTGTATTGGAAAATGTCTGACATGAGGAAACAATGCAAAACCATTTCTGGAATCTCCTTTCCTAGACGTCTAATGAATTACAGGGGGTCCTGATGTCGTGCCCCTTCATTTTTGAAGCCCTTATCACAGGTCTCCACAAACTCAGAAACTGCTTTCACAATAAGACTGGCTGCCAAATGGTGACTAGTGCAAAATAACTAATGGCCTTTATCATTAATGATTTGAAAGCGTTCGGATGCAGGGAAACAGAAGGCCCGTGAAGGACTTCTAGGATAAAGTGTATAATCCTACATTATAATATAACGCTAGGTTTTCATTAAGTAGATATAGTCTTAAACAGTAAGGTCTAATATTATTAAAAAAAGAACTGCAGCGAAAATTTCAATAAAATTTTTAACCAATAACTAGCAGACTTACATTATAAATACTTTGGAGATATTGCTTAAGATTGTTAATAATATCAAATTTGATTTACTGTAAAATACTACTTTAAACGCTGTTTCCACTGGAGTGAAAAGATAGAGTTCAAGGAAACATTTTATTTTATGCTGCAAACCTTCTATGTTTTAATAAGAAAAATATCAGTATTTGGTACGGCAAATCACTGTCTTCAGTAAACTCAGAAATTAAAGACAAAATAATCAGTTTTGATTATTACATACCATCTTTCTCTTCTGTTTCGTCCACATATATCATATTACTTTCCACGCTATCTGAAAAAATATTATCTTATTATTTTGTATAAAGCTTCAAATAGTATATAGTAAATAAATACATATAAATTGATCTTTCTGATAAAAGGAATCAGATGATAACATTATCTAGAACATTTTAAGCAATAAAATGTTTATGTTCTGGATAAATTTAATTAATTACAATTTGCTTTCCATATAATAGAAACAAAAATTTAATATCATACTCGTGTCGTAAAATGTTCTGTCGTTATATAAGTGTGTAAAATACATTGATCTAAAAGCCGTGGTTCTCCTCCTTTTTTGCTTTCCTAAATTTCAAATTCCATCTTCCTTTCCCAAGCTCGAAAAAATACATATATTTATTTCGATAGAGATTAATTTTTTTATATCTTTTTATAAAGCGTATTTTTAACATCCATTTGTAAACTAAAAGGCAGAATTGTATAGAAAATATGATAAACCCCCAAAATGTGAAAAAAGTAGGGTTTTTTTTTTTTTTTTTTTTTTTTAAAAAATTTTTTTTTTTTTTTTTTTTTTTGACATTCATACACCAAAGCTAAATACTAACAGCTAAACAAAAATCTCACCAATGAAATCCCCTTTAGCTGAGAACCTGCAGTATATAGTGTAGGAGAAATCTTTTTTTTTTCAATGAAAATTAGATAACGAGTACTAGTACCTTTAACTCTGAAATTTTGATTCTAAGAATCAAATTATGCCAAAGTGCCAAGTTTTACAAAAACTAGCAATTTTGAAGCAATTAGTTCTCATAATTTTACCTGCTCAATGCTAATTCAGTTTCCGTCATGTTTATTAATATCTCTTTTTTATGAAACTTATTTGATTCCTTCTTTCACAATTCGAATTTTAGGTTCAAATCAAATAAAATTCGCAATTATTTTATGATTTGCTTTTAAAATTTGTGTTTTTAAAAAAATTTTCGAAAAAAGATTTGAATTAAAACTTACATAAAATTTTTATTATCACCTTAAAGATGATGAATTTCTAGTCATATCTGCAAAAAATCCTAGCTTTTTTATTTAAAATTTCCCAAAATATACATGAATTTATATATTGGCGCGTTTTGAAGTTCGGCATATGTGTTATAAGCGATAATAATGCTGAATGTGGTTTACGCACTTTGTAAAAGTTATTTGAAAATTATTTGAAAGAATAAATGATGTATCTTTTTTCTCCTCTCGTGCACAATGAAAAAAGGAAAAGGAAAATAAGTTAGTATAAATTAAGAATTTCGCCAAAAGAAATAGTCTTGGGGCAAACAGAAAAAAAGGTGCGCCAAGATACATTCTTAACTTTCTCACCAAACGTTACAAAAGTTAGTACTTGGTTATAATTTGAGTCTTAGAATCGAAATATTGAAAAAATGGGTATGTCATTTCAGAAAAAGTTCGATTTTGTGTCAAAGTACCTATGTTAGAGCAACGCTTTATAAATCTAATACACGTCCTAGGTCGAGCTTTCGAGACATAAAAAATGCAAATTAAATTTCGTCAATCGGCCCAGTAAAACGGAACATATAGAACTGCCCACCCCTTTGTGTGTGTGTGTGTGTGTGTGTGCGCGTGTGCGTGTGCGCGTGCGCGTGCGTGTGCGTGCGTGTGTGCAAAATATACCATAAAACGTTATAAATATATAACAAACCGAGAGTAAAAATCATGAACAAAATGAGATACGACACCAAGCGGGACAGAAATAAGCAAATGTAAAATTTTAAATTAGAGGGAAAAACTTTAATTGACGCAAATTTTAAACAAAACTATCGATTTAAGAGCGTTCAGATGCGGGTCACCTTTCTTTGCCAGCAAAAATATTTTTATTGAATTTGAATAAAAAAATGTTTCTTTCTCTGAAGAAAGGAGATATTTATTTTATCACCCTCGAAATCTTTAAAATTTGTTAAAAATATACGCCAAAATAAGCCTATTTTTTTATCTGCTTTTAAATTAGAAATGGTAGATTGAGATGTAGATGTAGAATTTTAGCAAGACTGCAAATAAAGCATTAAAAAAAAAGTAGCATGAAATTGTTTCCTCCTTTTTTTACAAATTACATAACAGCGTAAACCACGTGAATTTAAAAATAAAACTGCGGTTTCTCTGGAGAAGAACAAGAACGCAAGCTTAAATTTTTTTGGAAAAGATTCAGAAGTACTTTATGAATGTACTCTGGGAAGAAATGATGGCGTTACAAACATATTCAAAAACTCATTCGTGAAAGATTCAACATTTCAGACTGAGAAGAATTTGATTCACGCAAAAATTCTAACTGCAGCAGTTTTTAACTCAAAAGGGCCGTGAGTCCCAAATGGGATATTAGTCTCGAAACGTCATTTTGAGTTGAATCCCCACACACGAAGTATCAGTTTTCAAAACTGAGCCAACCAAATACTATTCTCGCCCTGTATTATACTGAAAGAAATTGAATAATAAGAAATCTGCATTAAAGTATGCATGTGTTTTGTATTGTGAAACAACTACGTCATTAAATTTTGAATACGCAATCCTCCATTGAAATATGAGCACCTGGAACCAGAACAGACTCTGAATTAAACTGCCAAATTATTTCTTCAAATACTATCCCATTCTACCTAATTTACACTCTGGTAGAGAAACGGAAACGAGGCGTGACAGTAACGATCCAACACATAAAACAGCTGGTTAGTTAAAAATAATAGTAATTACCCCACAATATTTTCAAATTTGAACCTATAAGGTTAAAATATAGATAATTTAGAGCCTTCGTTTCTGAATTCAGTAGTATATCAAGATTTTAAATAATTCGACATACAAGTTATTAAAGCATATTACGCATAAATGACATATTTTAACTTCAATTGGACGTTCATTTTGGGAAAAAAAGGTATACTGAATTTTTATATTCAGTAAATGTCCTCTTGAACAGCAATTCGAAGTCATTTTTTCAGAAAATAACCTGAAGAAAAGACGTTTTGTGTCTCTTGAAACGTGTACAGCTGTTTCGTATGAAATCAAAGCTAAACAAAATACTTGATTTCAATTAAAATTCTTATCTTTCAAGTGGAAATCAATATTTGCCTCTAAGATTTTTCTTATTTTAATTCTGATTACTTAAAATCAGTAGACTTTTATTAGTTTCGATTTTTTCGAAATCATTGTTATCCTCTAATTTCCTACAACAGATGCCGTCCATGTTTAAAACTATTTACTTTTAAGCAATCTAATAGTTATACATTACCTACGCATCAGTTACGATCAGACATGTGGCCGAGTGGTTAAGCCCGCTAAATACTAGGAATTCGATCTCATATGAACGGGCTGGCTGACGGTTGGCTTTCGTGTTTCGCGTATAATGCGAATACGAGCGAGTTTTCCTTAGAAAAACCTACACAAAGGCTTCCCTCCCTCTCAGCAGATAGCCCGCATGTGCGTTGTTACATTCGAGTAACCTAACCTAACCTAAAGTATGAATCAATACGATCGCTGAAAATTAAAAAAGCACACTTCATAGTAAAGAATATACGTGTTTTAAAAGAAATTATTTAAATATGGCCCATTATAATAACTTTGAAGCAATATTTTATATTACGGTTTCACGTTTTGCAGAAAAAATAATCTGCAGATACTCATGTATTTTTAATACTTGTAATTGAAATCTGCAGAATTAAAAATATTCAATTTAATTAAAAATATTTAATAATATTAATTTGCAATACTTACGAACTTTGCCCTTAAGTATTTTCAACAAACAAAACTCTCCACCAAATAGGTATAATTTAGCGCCAGTAACAGATTAACGTGATATCATTTCAATTCAATAATAAATTATACGTCTTGATTTAATGTTATCCAGTTACTTCTCTTTTAACCAATTTAGTTTTTGTCAAATAAGAGATGAGTTAACTGTTTCCTATCTTCTTCTGGACTCATTGATTTTTTTCTGCATTTTGAAAAATTGTTACAACTTAAGACTTAACGGAACAGCATGTAATCAACTCATATTCATTTAGATTTTTAGACGTTATATCCTTAATTTGTATCTATTGACTATCAAATTAAATAGCTATCTCTTCCTTCGAACGTCTGGTTCGAATATCTGGCGGAAATTGAAGGGATTTTTACCAACTGTCATAGTAAACAGAAAAGCATGCAAGTACCCTATTTTGCACTGTAAACAATTCCTTTCTTAAAGATACGCCAAAATACATACAGACTAATTGCTTGAACTGGAATACCTTCGTTAAAATCAATCTAAAGGAAATCTCGCTTAACGTGATAAATCAATCCGACAATTATTTTGCGCTAAGTGAATACATTAAACATTATAAGTATGATTTACCTATCCTTGTAAACTGGAAAAAGCTTTTATAAGCTATATTAGAGAATACTATTTGTATTCAGTACCTAAATATTGATTGAAATGTTTCATTTTAAAATAAAGATATTTACATAATGCTGAAATTCGGAATGTTTTGGTAGATTTCAAAATTTTCTCTCATGCAAAGATAAGATCATGCGAAATTTCCTTAACATGCTGGAATATGACTATAAAATCATTTCACGTTTTTTGGAAACTAATTTTTTAGTCTGCAGTCTAGAATTCTCTGACCAATTTCGAAACCTAAAATCAGACCAGAACATGTAAGCGAGAATGACATTTTTCTCTTATTGATGAAATTTCGTAATATCCTGGATCTAGATTTCATTGAAATTAGAGGAAAAAATGCACATTTTTCTCGCAGTGTTTTTTTACTAATATTCACTTTCCTATTACACGATATCTGTCTAGGATCAAGTTTTAATCAGCCATTTTTAAGTAGAAAAATTATGTTGAAACATTAAGAAACCTGACAATAATAATTTATAAAAGTTTAATTAATCTATTCCAAAATGATTTAAAAAATTAAATATTATTTAAAGGATTTTGATATTAATACTCTTATCACATATTACTTGTAGCAGCATATGTTTCTTAATTAGGCGTAGTTTTAAGTACTATATTATCAGATTAAATGCATTGAGAGAATATCTCTGAAATGGGACATTTCCCATAGCATCTATTGCAAAGCGTGCCGCTCTTCAGCAAGAAATGCAGTTTAACAACGTAAATCCGCAAAACATTGATGTGAAAAATTTTAATGATTTTGTATATGACATTCACTGGATGCCATATTAATGAAATACAGATTTTTGAAAATGTCTACCTGTTAAATTACCCAACTGCGGTACTTGTAATGCCATAGTAATGTTAACCTTTTCCCGTGGGCTCGAAAAACAGTTGTGTACCTTCACTGGGGGCTCTTGGCTCAGCGGTTATGGAAAGGGGGGAAAAATTATAGAATCGAGTCTTAACGACTAGGCGATTAGTGTTCTTTTGTCGGCAGGCAGGCAAACGGTCAGAATTTCCTTTCAACCCAGTTCTAATGCTCTAGGCGTTAGAATGCGGGACCCACTCTAATCGCTCTCACACTGCAGGTAGATGAATGCAGTTTTTCCAAGAAAAAAAAATATTATTTATCTTCAGATGATATGCATGCTACAACTAGAAAATTTTGTTCTAAAATTCTTCCATTTTATGATTAACATACTTTTTTATTGCACGTAGGTTATGTACTGAAAAATAAGCGAAACAGTTAAATATATTCACTTGTCATAGTAACGAATATTCGGTGAATTTAAATATTCAAACATTTCCTTCAAACAATATATACATTTTCATTTTTAGAAGTATAATTACTCTGATATTACAAAGAACAAATTAAATAGAGTATTTTTATTACAAGTGCTATTTAAAAACATTTCCGGATTCTCAAATGAGTATTATTTTTTTTACACCTCTGGTAAAATTCTTTTCTGGAGAAATAGAAATTGGTCACTGCGTTTATACTGCACTAAGTTATTACTGAACAACACCTGTACTAACAAATATTTACCAATGCACGAGCCAAGAATATTTTTTAATTATTTTTCTTCCAAGTGACGTTGCAAATAGCGGTCGCAGAGTTGATCTGCCTTTACATTAGGGATATAAGATCTTTAATTTTTTTAACCGATTCATAGTTTTCGGTTCAAGAAAAACATGCAGATGCACACCCTGGAGCTTTAGAAAATAAAATCTTTGTTGAGTTTTAATGTATTCAGTAACAAAAAATTAGTTTTATCACTTAGAGATATTAGATGTTACTTTTACCATAGAACAGAAGGGAAACAGTTGTCCGATGATTTACATTGCTGATGCATTTCTTTTTTTTTTTTAAAACACAGAACTGCATACACAGGAACGCGCTGAAATTTCGAAATGTAAAGATCTTTGTCGAATGGCGAAATATTTATTCATTTTTTATGAGCTACATTTTCAGAATGCTAAAGTCGCCTTTGAAGTATCAAACTGTTACGCGAAATTTTGATATTTCAAGCTAGTTACTGTTGCTTTCTTTGAGAGCAATGGAGCTGGGAATGAAGATTCGCACTGAGCTGATGAATATTAATGAAAACTCGCACTGAGGATTAAATTCAGGAAACTAAAAAATGGTACACATCTGAATTCCTGTATACATGCTTTGCGTTCTAAAATATTGTTTGATTTCCTCCAAAATAGAATTCTCACGTAAAATTAATTACTTTCTGAACGCTGCTAGTGACTGAATGGTTGAGACTGCTGAATACTGGTAGTTCGAATGGGTTCGGCGTTCAAGCGATCGAGCTGGCCGTATGATTGGTTTTCGTTGTTTTCCACTTGTGAAACATGAAAACATGCCAATTTCCCCTAAAAGTTCTCCACGAAGGCATCCTTTCCTTTAGGCAGGCAGCCTTCGTGTGTTTTCCCATATTCAATTAACCTAAACTAAAGTATTTAATTTCTGAAAGAATTGATACAGTTATGACATTATAGACGCAAAAATATAACAATGGATAAATTAATAAGTTTTGAAAGTTTTAAAATTTTGAATTGGATAATAATTGCCTGAATAAAAATTCGTATTTCATTTATTGCAGTTTAAATTCATTTTGTCATCAAAATTATTATTCAAAGGAAGGATTTCTAAACATAGCTATGAAACGCTCATAAGTGTAGCTTTCCAATTTCGAATAAAAATAAAATTTGATATTTGACCTCCAAGCCGATTTTTTTCTGCACATATTATTTTTATTCCTTATTTCAATAGTGTAATTTACAACGTTAAGGGTATTTCTAACTGATGAAAAAAATGTATCAGAATCTATCTGGAGGACTCAAAGTAGTCTAATTTTTAATACCTAGTTTACTATGGCCATATAAAGTTTTGACAATTAGCAAAAAGTAATCAATTTTTAATAACGAAACTTTTTAATAATTAAACAAAGATTTCGTTTAATAACGAAACTTTTTAATAAATTAACAAAGATTTCGTTCAAAAGATTTTACAAAATGAATTACACATTTTTAATAATGCGGGCATGTTCGCAAATGAAACAAAAAAAAGTAAACAATAAAATTACTTATGATAGTTTTCGTAACAGTCTCCGAGACAAAGGAAAACATTACCGATCTTACATGCAACCCAAGTTCTCACTTCTTTATGATTCTTGCTACACACAACGCACCGTCTCCTCGAATCAGATTTTACTGGCCAATGAAAGAAATGATTGTTGGAGAAACAATCGTAGGCAAATTATTCCTACCATATGCTTGAAAAATCTTATTAATTAAATTCATGCTAAAACTTCTGTGATCAATCTTGTTTCTCTCTTTAAATAATATAAATGCGTTTAAAACGGCACTGTTCAAGAAATCGAAAAAGAGTTTCTTAGTTCATTTCTGAGACTTTCGCGAAAATCCGTAAGAATTAGCCATTTTGTCGCTGAATTAACTTTCATGTCATATGTATACGCATTTTCGTCACACAGTTTATAAATTTTTAATCCCAGAGTTTATGTTTTTAGGGATATAATGACGGAAAATTACGCGACCGTCACGATCACTTCATCAACTGCCAAATTTTTTTGGGGATCGTAAACTGATTTAAAATTGCAGTTAAGTATTTCAAATACTTCTCGAAGTTTCCACAAGCGGTCGTAATCAGAATTTGTCTTCGATGGCGGTGTTTCATTATTCGCAAAGTACAGAACACGTAATAGTTTTTTAAAGCGGTAACATGATGACGCATAAATGCAAAAGAAAAAATTGAAGAGCACCTCATATGATATAAAATTGTAGCATGAAACAATAAAAATGGTAATAAATTGTGACAAAGAGAGTTAAGAAAAAAAGGAATGATTCAGAAAAAGAATTAAGTCTTACGAATTTAATATGGAATATGATCTCCCCTGACTTGTACACACATATCACAACGTGTTTTAAGGCTGGAAATAACGTTGTTAACCACAGTTTGGGGAATTAATCTCCACTCTTTCAGCAATGCCGTCTTCAGAGCATTTACATCTCTAGGAGGAGGATGTATACGTGCAATTGCTCTTCCAAGGTAGTCCCATAAGTTCTCTATCGGGTTAAGGTCAGGAGAGTTTGGTGGCCAAGGTATTCGCTTAATGTCTTCACTTTCAAGGAATTCATCAACGAGGTTTGCTCGATGTGGACGGGCATTATCATCCATAAATAAAAAGTCAGGTCCATATGCACCCCTGAAAAGTCTTACATAAGGATCTAAGACCTCATCCCGATATATCTGGCCTGTCACAGATCCGCTGCTGAACACGTGTAGGGGCGTACGTCCATCGATCATTATTCCACCCCATACCATCACACCTCCACTACCGAAACGGTCACGTTCCACAATGTTCGAGGGATCATTTCGTGTTCCTGACTCCCTCCAGATGTAAACACGTTTAGAATCACCAGTTAAACTAAACCGCGACTCATCAGTAAAGAGAACATGGGACCATTGATGTTCAGTCCAGTTTTGATGTTCTTTACACCAATTAAAGCGATCCCTCTTTTTCTGTGAAGACAGTAAAACACATACCCTTGGCTTTCTGGCATAAAGGCCTTTTTCATTAAGCCTTCTGTATATTGTTTGCCGTGATGCAACAGTTCCAGTGGCGGCTGCAAGCTCTGAACTTAACTGGCGAGCAGTAGCCTTTCTGTTACGACGGGCAGTTAATGCCAGATACCGATCTTCAGAAGCAGTTGTCATTCGTTTCCGACCTTGTCCAGGCCTCCTTACAACACTTCCATCATTTTGAAACTGTTTCCATAGCTTAGAGACTGTCTGTCTTGAAATATTCAGACATGTGGCTGTTTCCATGATTGACTGCCCTGCTTCTAAACGGCCGATAATTCGCCACTTTACAGATTCTTCCAAATGATACTTCGAAGCCATAACAAACCGCTTTGAGTCCCTACACACTGAAATCAAACGCTATGTTGCAGAAATTCACTCAAATATTCAGTTTGCGCAAAGCGCTTGATTCACCCTTGGATGACGTAACGCCTAGATTTGCATATCACAAACCGTTTGATTACTTTTGATTGGATAATTCTAATTAGGCTTGGTTTTCACACATTCCCTGCAAATACGGATCACATTTATTCGATATTTCATTGAATATCATCATTTTTGGGTATGTAAAGATAATTTTGGACTTGAGTGTATATATATATACACTGGTGAAATAAATTAAGAGAATTTTCATATTTCATATTTCATCTCCAGAACTACTGAACAGATTTTAATAAAATTTGGCTCGAACACAGGCTGAAATAATACAAACAAAATAAACATTCAGCAGTTATAATAGACACACGTGTTCGTGTGTAACACTCATGGGAGTCTGAAGGTCTGAAACAGCGATTGCAGAAGACATAAAAGAAATGGATTAATAGGGGGTATGGTCCTCTCATACACCCATACAGGCCTCGCAGCGTGATATCATATTGGAAATAAGGCAGTTTATCAGTGCCTGTGGCAATTGGTCCCACTCGCTCAGCAACGCTGTTTTCAGTTCCTGGATGGTTCTCGGAGGGGGGTTGCGAGTTGCAATTGTCCTCCCCCAGAGCGTCCCAGACATGCTCTATACGGTTAAGATCTGGAGACATGGCTGACCAATCCATCCGGCGAATATCCTTACTCTTGACAAATTCGTCGACCAGAAGAGCTCTATATGGCCTCGCGTTATCGTCCTGTAAGATGAATTCGGGGCCCACTACACCCCGGAAAAGGCAAACATAGGGCTCCAAGACCTCATCCTTTTACCTCACACCAGTGACAGAGCCTCTGTCAAAGACGTGGAGAGGCGTGCGGCAATCCAACATGATGCCTGCCCAGACCATTACACCGCCACCGCCATAATTGTTGATTTCGCAGACACTGGAAGGCAGGTTGCGAGTCCCTGGCCCTCTCCATATGAAAGTACGGCGAGAACCGGTGTTTAGGCTGAAACGAAACTCCTCGATGAACAGAACGGTCGCCGATTGCTCCGTACTCCAATCACTGTGCTGCCTGTATCATGCTAATTGGACTGTCCTGTCCGTAGACGTGAGTGAAACGCAAACAGCCCTCTCTCATTCAGTCTTTTGGAAACAGTCACCCTTGTTACACGGGTTCCTGTGGCTGCATACAGGTCCCGATAGAGCTGAGAAGCTGTAGCCCCTCTGTTACGTTTCGCTAAAATGGACAAACAGCGATCTTCTCAGACCGTCGTGGCTTTTAGACGACCTTGCCCAGGCTTTCTCTCGATGGAGCCAGTATCCTGGAACTGTTGTCATAGGTTACCCACGACGCTGGGCGTTAAAATAAACTCTCTGTATATCTGGACTTACGATTGTCCTGCCTCTAGCCTTCCCACAATTCGCCACCTCATTCCATCATCTAAACGTTGGTGGTTACTCATTTTTACTGTTCCAATGTGAATTTAACCGATTGCTGCAAAATAACACCAAGACATTCGTTGAGGTGTGCTAGCGAACGCAATTCGTGTTACCCTCCACGCGCTTATAAAGCCTGTTTTCTACTGCCTCCGCCTACACAGACGTGTACGTTTATGTGTTTGCCGTACAGGATTTGCATTTTTATCTAGAAGCAGTGATTTTTCCTTCAGTTCAGTTTGCATTCAATACGATAAAATATGGAAATTCTTTTAATTTAATTCACTAGTTTAGTATACCAAAGGTAGCCAAACTTCATGACAACAGACACTGCAATTTAGAAATTTAAGAAAGAGAAGGTTGTAACGAGATTTTCCAGGTGCCACAAATAACTATTCGTATGGCTTCAAAATTAGAAAAATAGTTTTTGAATAAAAAGGAATGCTTGAAATAGGAAGAATTTCACAGTTTTACAAGGCTTTATTTAGCTTAGTTTCCGTGCTCGTTTGGGTCAGTTTTTAAAACTATTTTTCAGTCTTTCTAAGAAATTTTTTAAACTTTTCTACACACACGTGTTTGCGATGGCATATAATTATATGTCGCAGCCACTGTTTGAAAATTTGACCCTTTATACATATGTACACGCAGTTATATATATAATTAGGTAGATATAGATATAGATAGATAGGTAGGGTATTCGCCGAAAACATCGCGGACGAAAATGTCGCAGAGAAAACAACGCAAAGCGAAAACGTTCGTGATACAAAACATAGTGGGAGAAATGAAAGCAAAGTAAGAACAACGCAGTTTTAAAACACCGTGATCGAAAATAAAGCGGTTCAAAATTTCGTAGTTTAAAAACATCGTCGTCGAAAATATCGTGATAAAAATACAGTACCTAGAAATCCATCGCATGACAATAACATCGAAATCTAAATGAAAGCGAAAAATAAATACTTTTGAGGATTTAGCTAGCCTTAAATCTGTATTGAAAATACTCAAAGAATCGTGAAGATTGGGACTGATACCACAGTTTCAATAAGGATTCAGTATTTTACGGACTTTTAAAAATGTAAGTTAAATTGTGGAGGAGAATGTTAAGCCATATACAGGGAAGAAGATTTTTTTATGATCATTTGTCGAACAGACTTGTTATGTAGTATTTTTACAGCGGATATCGTCATTTATTTTCTTATGCCTAATTTTGCGAATTCAAAATTAGGCATAAGAATTTTAACTGATAAGAACTGATAACTCATAAGAACTGACAGTTTCCCATCAAATTCATTTATTTTATGATTATATATATTAAAATTAATAATGGGTTTCCACAATACTGTCCCTTATTAATAACTACTAATAAATATAAGCATAAATGTGTGAATATTTAAAAAGAAAAGAAAACTGAAACGATGTAATATAATTTAGAATTTAATTAATAATTTTTGCGGACTGAATTTATGAAAGGTTTCATTTCTTATGATAATTTAGGGGTAAGGAAAGAAGGGTAAGAATCTTATTTCGTATTTCAAATTAAAACAATGTTATATAAAAATATTTTATACGTTGCAGATGTAAAAGATGACTCAATGTTCGCAAGAAAACTCCAACACCGATCTTACCCTCTTCAAAGTCTCTTACTTATAGTTACTTTCATCACTTCCTCTAGCTTGGCATATCTTTACATTCTTTTTCCAGAAATTTTCATCTCCAGTTTGCATCTCAGAGCATAATAATACTGAATGGCATTTCTTTGTTTCAGTGTGATTTCCAAGATATCTGTATCAGAGTTTCTTCTTACCCGATTATTCAATTTACGATATCAGCCTTTAAAAGTGTTTGCCTTTAGTCGTAACAACACCAAATGCCTTCTATAGATTCGTTATCTGATTGCTGTTGAACTATATAATCGTTAAATCTCTTAGTTTGGTCGTCTGTAGGAGAATCTTCCATTATTTTCAGCCAATTTTCATTAACGCTTCGTAGAGGTTAGTGAAATAAGAAAGTGTACACAGAAATAAAAGTGTACATAAAAATAAGTCTTTTTAGACTTTCATTTTCTCCACACGAAATAGTCAGACCCAGGCGTTCTACTTCTTTCAATGAACATGCATTAAAATGGAAACAAAATGCGTTGAACTACCAATATTCAACAATCTTTTCCTCTCGGTCATTGACGGATTGACCTCCATTACAATCTAAAATTTATTTTTTTCATTTACATAAAAAATAGCAATTATGATCTAATATCATTCAACACTCTATTGCTTGCTCATCAGCCAGACTAAAGCGCACACACAGATTCTCGAGATATCCATCGAAGCCGATCCGATAAGACTGATAGTCTGATAGTAGCTTCCAATACTAATGAATGAGCAGGCTGTATAACACATTTTGCCGTCTTCTTCATGAGCAACGTGAATGAGATCCTTAAAGAAGGCCTTCATCTTCACATGCAAATAACCTTCGCATGTTCTGCAGTAACTTCATAAATAAAACAAATAACCGAAAATAGATTATATTAACTGATTAAAGAGAAGTACACGAGGGAATACATCTGACTAAGGAGAGGAATGCCTTTGAGAAGGACTCTTTAATACGAAACTGGTTGGTATTTACGTTTCATGCAGGTAAAACAATGAAACCTTTCTATATTCTACACGGGGCCAGCAGTTGAAACCGAGAAGAGCATCTAGTGTGCAGGGATCTTAACCGTTCCTTTACTGATGAGCCAGTATCTGCGATGGTTTCATCTCTTGATATTATCAAAAACTCTTTACTACGTAATAAGAAGGAAACAAACGACTTTGTATATATATTTAATACAATATTTATTACTAAACCTGCAAAAACAAAATAAGATGTTTTACAAAAAATAAAAGAGTAAAGCATGAGTCGTCAGTTTCTAAAAATATACTGCTCGACATTGAAAATGCAACACCAAGAAGGAGTGGTCAGAAAGTGATGAAATTTGAAAAAAAAAACAGAGATAGCAAACAGCAATAAGTGGTCTTAATTTCAAAATGATAGTCAGAATACAGAGCGAGAACGACGTCCGCGCAGTAAGATGTAGGACCACCGCGGACAGCGATGCACGAAGAAACATGTCTAGGCATAGAGTCAATAAGAGTGCGGATGGTGTCCTGAGGGATGGCTCTCTATTCCCTTTCAACCATTTGCCACAGTTCGTCTTCTGAACGAGGCAGGGGCAGATTCTGCAAACGGCGTCCAATCACATCCCACACATGTTCGATTGGTGACAGATCAGGAGAGTACGGGGGCCAGGAAAGTATTTGTATACCTTGCAGAGCATGTTGGCAGATGCGAGCACTGTGTAGTCGGGAGTTATCCTGTTAAAAAATTGCATTAGGCAGCCCCTGAAGGTAGGGGATTGCCACCGGCCGCAGTACATTATCCAAGTATCTTTGGGCCATCATAGTGCCCTGAATACGAACTAGCGGTGACCTGGAATCGTACGCAACAGTGCCCCAAACCATTATGCCGCGTTGTCGCGCGGTGAGGCGTTCCACAATTACTGCCGAATTAGATCTGTCTCCACGTCGACGCCACACACGTATGCGGCGACTGTCACTGGATAAACAGAAGCATGACTTATCTGAGAACACGACGTTTCGCCATTCTGTCATCCACATCACTCCAGTCCGGCACCATTCTAAACGTTGGCGTCTATGCTGTGTGGTCAACGGCAGTCTTCTTAACGGACGCCGTGAGTGCAGGCCACGTTCAACCAATCGACGGGAAATTGTTCTGGTCGACACGGAAACATCCAGGGTATCTTGCACATGCTGCAGAATCGCGGTACAAGTGACTTGCGGGACCGCCACAGCTTGTCGGCGGATGCGTCGTTCCGCGCGAGTTGACGTCACTGGCTGCACCTCCTGCACCCCTCCTTCTTCCCACATTCCCATGTTCCAATCATGTTGGCCGATGCACCGTACTCGCATCCATGTGGGTATCAGCTGCGATTTGACGTAAGGACCAACCCGCCCTTCTCAGTCCGATCACCATACCCCTCGTAAAATCGTCTATCTACTGGAATTGCCTTCGTTGACGGCGGCCTGGCATTCTCTCCTATTACACGTATCCTCCGGGACAATAACCAACTTTCTTTGATAATTCGTTTGGCAGAAATAACGACACGAATATTGCCCATTCTGCATGTTCCTTCCCTTATATTTTACTTCACGTGCGTCGGAGAGATGCGCATTCCACATCATTCGCATAACTCAGTGACGTGCGTCTACTCTAAAATTTGCATAAATTTCTAACCACTCCTCCTCGACATTGTCAATGTCGAGAAGTGTAATACGATGTAAGTTATAAAATAAAGCTCCAAGATGGATTGATATTTTAAACGTGAATTTTTAGCCTTACACGGTCACAAAATTAGCTTAATGATTTAATTAGTACCAAAAAGGAAAGCCATACAGCAAAAATATATTTTAGGAAACATTTTGGACTCGGCATATTAGATAACAAGACTTAAGAATAACAGAAGGAAAAAATAACACTACCTTCATTGTTCTATTTTCGTCACCTCTTTCCGTCGATATTTGGAGATTTAGAGGGAGTAAAATTATCTTATTCTCTACCGCATACATCTGCCAACGGAATGAGAAATGATTTATTTGTGGAGAGACAAAATCTACAGGGAACAATGATTTTCACTTTTAAGATTGGCATCTGGCAGTTTTTCAACTGTTTTTAATTCAAGGAAATTTATTCCTTAGTGCACACAACTAAGCTCCTATTTCTCAATTCTTCTGGTTACGCTGGTTAGGTAGAATGGAAGTGTATAGCAAATTAAAGAATATATTAAAAAAAACTGTGGTGTTTAATTCATTATACTTTTTTAATTTTCGCATAAGTTTGCTGTCCATGTCGAAAGCAGTTAATACCAACTGTTTTGCGATTTAAAAAGTGCTATAGAAGACCATGAAATATTTGTTAATTTGCACCTAAAAGAGTCTTCAAAGCGTTTCCAGAACGTGTGTTTCTGTGGCATTTCAACGAAGTCTCTAAAAGTAATTCAGTGCTAATATTCTTAGGACTGTTGTAATTGTTATGCAATGATTTAAATTTCTCTTTGGTATGCAAAATTATGTTCCAGGGAGGAAAGGTGTCCTGAGAACATTGCTGACCCCACTACATCACTACTTTCAAAGGCAGATGAGCGGTAAAATCGCTGAGCACTGGTAGTTATGTCTGAGGTTAGAATCTCGCAACGGACTGGCTGCATGGATGGTCTCATGGTTTTCCTTGTATGTAACGTGTGTATGAGCCTATTTTCCTTGGGAAGTCATCAACGAAGGCATGCCTCTCCTTAGGCACAGGCCCTCAAATGCTTTGCCGTAATCAAATAAACCAAACTTACAAAGGACCCCACCAGCGACAGAGCGAGAAGAACTCTTAACACTAGCAATTCTACCCGCGTTCAAACTCAGCCGCCCAGACTTTGCTGCATGGAGTATTTTTTGGGTTTTTTTTTTTTTTTTTTTTTTTTTTTTTTTGATGTGTGTCTAAGATGATCATAAGGCAGGCTATTCTTACGAAATTCTGCATCCCTTCCGTTAAGCAGATAGCCCTAATGTGCTTTCTCATAATTTGAATAATCGACTCCCGTTCTTGCGAAGATCCTGCGATTTTTGTTCCCTGTCCTCGTGAAGCCTTATAAAAAAGCTGTTGAAGAATTGCTCTTAGGAGCTTTAAATATAAAGCTTTGAAAATGTGAAATTATAATAAATTACGATCGCTGTATATGAGAATTCAGAAAGAAAGCTGAGAAGGATATAAAACATTATTTGCTTCTAAATTCATAATATGGCAGGCAATCATAATTGCTCTCATTCCATCGCATTCGATTATTCATAAAGTAAAATTCAGGCACCAAGGCCGAATCATTGTAATCTTACATAAGCACTTTTGGCTAAGCATTTACACCAGAGCTTTATTTATATAGATAAAAATTTAAATAAACCAAAAATTTGTGAATTTCATACAGTGATAAAATATATTTCTATTGAAATCTCAGATTTCTGATAACAGAAAGAGATATAAATGCATAAAAAATTAAACATCTCAAAATTTCCCCAAGGCTCAGAGAAACTGAGTTGAAATTTCTCATTATTACTCTCCTCTCTTCCTTCCTCCCCTCTCTTACTACTACTACTTCCTACTACGTGTACATAAAAATGCTTTAATCAATATATTGAGAAGTTTCTAAAAACAGATAAAATTGAATCTCCTGATAACAACTGCCTATTATACCGACTGTTACATCACAACAGAGGGGCAAAACATTGGAACTGATAATCGTACATTAAATCCATTTCCTTTAGGACGCGGGGTTTTGTTAGAACGAGCGTCTTAATTTTTCTACCTCAATATACCGGCAGTTGAATGGACAGGTGGTTTCGTAATTTTTTTTTATATTGCAACGTAAATAACAACCAGATCTCCTCAGAATAAGCTCCACGATGGCATCACTGTCGATGGCACACGACGTAGGCAGCCAACCCTGGGGTACATTGCGATAATCCAATTATCAGCCAACTAATGAACCGAAACCAAGCGGAGTCTCTTGCAATAGGACAAACTAAAATAGGAGCACACGATCTTCCCCAAATTAATTTCTCATGAACTCGACACATTACTTGTATTTACTTGAAAACTCTTAAAGATTTACAGACACTCTCATTTGGCCATTTGCATAATGGCCATTTGCATAAGGGTAACTTCCAATTACATCAAAAAGGAAAGGAAAAAAAAAACCTTAAGCTTGCTAATTTGTTTTACACAGTATAGTTTCGATCCGAATGATCCTTTACTGGACATCGTTAAAATGTGCAAGTGTGCACACAGTGTTTTTGAATGATGTATGAATCTTTGGACTCCTCACTTTATGATATAGTTCTGGGACCCGCAAAGCTTCTTTTATATTCACTTTGTGTCCTACTAAGCCACTACTTTTTCTTTCAGATCCATTCCTTTTTTTTAATCTGCTTTTCATAGAGATGAAAATTTCATTTTTCAAATGTTTTAATTTAAATATTATGATACATAACCGCAAAGCAATTGAATATTCCCCCTCCAAAGGCAAAAAAAAGAAGAAAAAAAACGTGAAACAACAGGAGCCCTAGCTGCTGACTTTAAAAGAAGAAAATCAACAATTACTAAGATTTATTACAGTTATAAATGTTTCCTGTTTATTTTGCTAGAACGTATTATTTAGTCTCGTAAACTATTATAATGCAAAATATTTAAAGCATGAAAATCAGTTCTAGTAAATAATGTTAAAGATCGACAATAAATGGTTTGCTTTAAAATCGCTATCATTTAAAATACGAAAAACCAACTGCCATTGTCTCATTCATTTCGAATCGTCAGGGTTGTAGTGTACTAGGCCAAATGATTATACAATCGGAGACCGCTGTGGCTTTGGGAAAGCGTATATGCGTTATATAGATGAAGAATCGTAGATTCAAGCCTTATTCGAAATGCATTGCATTTGTAAAGAGGCTAATTGAAAAGTTTAGCATTGACTGTTTCAATCAGAATCTAATCATTCTACAAGCCTCAAATACAGACTTCCAAACTGATTATGCTTTGTATTACGATATATTTAAAAACACGAACTAGGCTTTTTTTTTGTGCTATGTTTTCTGTATATGTGGCCGCAACGCGTTTCACTATCCTATCTGAATAGAACTTCTTTTCGTACAGTCGAATTATCATTGCTGATAATGCCCTGAAATCATCTAGCGTTAAATCTGGACTATGTGGAATGCATTGTAGTGATATCCTTTCAATTTCAGGCAGTGCTATAAGAATAACATGCACCTGAGGATATTGTCATATCTAAGGCCTATCAAGTGTAACAGCAGAATAAGAAAGAAAGCACTTTTGAAATTTGAGTGGTTTATAGATTTAGAAATGTTTCAAAGGAACAAAAATAATTAGTAAAATCAAGTACATTTGACATTTTCTTTAAAACAAATAACAATCATTTTTTTCACAGATTAAGTTTTGTCTTCGTTGCATATGTATTTCGGATAAGCACAGATCTTTCCTCATTGGCGTCACTTCATATTACATAAATGGTATCAGAATTTGTGTGTACGCTGAAGTTTAAGCTATATAAAATTAAGAGAGAATGCATTCATATTTGACTCTGAATTCTATCCCAATTATTTACTTAATTTCTAGTTTTTGTTTAATATAAGCACAGATGCAGCGCTAACTTTATAAGGTATTTCTCCCACCTTCTTATTTCACGCGAAATTGGCGCCTCCAAATTGTGTCGTATTGTGCGGGTCCCTTCTAGCTACGCCACTGTGTCTGACATCACATGAATATAGAAATGAAGATGAAATTTTCGCATATAATTGTAAGGTTTTAGTTAAACTAACCAAGTTTTATTTTAATTTAAATCTTTCTATCTCCTCTCTGTTTCAACTTCCCGTCAGAAGAAGCGCGCGTTTTCAGCTTATGCTAATTTTGAAGTACAGCCAAGTACTATTTAAGCCAGAGGTAGAAACCTCTCAATGTGAGAGAGCTTAGTCTCAGACCACGGTCACTCTGCTCAACGTTCGCCTGACCAGCTAGCAGTTTAAATTTATAAGCCATAGTGCTTACTACGTGACTGCATTGTAAAACCATTTGAAGTGCGTTAGTATTAGTATATCTTGCTACGCACCCTTTTCGGTAGAGGCCAATCTCCGCGAATCGCTCTGTGAGCAAAATTTGATTTAAGTTCTCTTTTAATTGAGTTAAATTTATCTGATTGTTAAGTTCGACCCAAGTGCGGTCTTTTACTTTCTGTATCTCTCCCGAGTTGGGAAGTGTGTAATTAATAGTGATTCAATAAAAGAGGATTTCAAATCCCTTCACGTGCAGTTATTATCCAGCCCAGCAGTTACATCAGAACAAAGCTTACATTTCATCAGCTCACTGTTCCAGTTCAGGAACTCAAAGAACACGCACAGAATACTCAGTCCTGATATAATTAAAAGCCTTATAAGGTATTTCTTCCGCCTTTTTAGCATGCCTTCGTGGTGTAGTGGTCAGCACGCTCGCCGCGTATTCGGGAGGTCCGTGGTTCGAGTCCCGGCGAGTACACTGCACATTTTTCATCTCTTCTGCTTTCAAATAAATCCTAATGTTTCTAAAACCCTTGAAATCCATTCAGGACCATTATTCCACATTGCCAATGTGACAAAAACTCTCATAAATGTTTCAGTTTGAAAAATGCAGGTAGAATACTTATGGTGATTAAAACGTCTACGCTACACCATCTATTACTATTTCCTTTAGAAGCCGTGAAAGTAAAAAGGAATACGCATACAAACATTTTTGTCCAAAAGAAACATCACAACCCGCAGAAAGTCATCAGCATAGTACTCGTGGATCATTAGGAATATATACGTTTCCTACAGCATATTAAGACACAAAGAACTTTGTTACAGTAATAGTTGCACATTAATTAAGCGTTACGTACCCAACAAAGAAATTTCCAAGCACAAATGCTAGCAAAATCGAAATCAAAGAAATTAGTTTTCTGAGATTACAAATTAGGGAATTATTTCTAAATAAAAATAATTCTGCAGTATGATTTTTCAGGATGTTTCCCAAAATGTTTCTTTCAAAATATACTGCAAAAACTGCTGAATGATTTTTCAGGATGTCTTCCAAAATGTTTCTTGCGAAATGTACTGCAAAAAACTGCTGAAAAATATAGATGGCCTTTCGAAGTCACATGGAATGATGAAGGGGAACATGTTTTTAAAGTTTCACATTTTGCATTGCCATTAAATTTTATCCAACAATGAGTGATCAGCATTTCCTTGACGAAGTTTTAATATTGAGAAATGACATGAAAACCACTGAAATTCCAACATGCTAGCTGACTACGACCAGATTATTCAAAGATATGTTCCACAGCCCAAGTATACCAAAATTTAGAAACTTTATATTTTATATAATTTTCTACTTCAGTGCACATACATATTCAAATATGTTCATAAAATTAAGCGTGTCACAAAAGTCCTCTCAGTGATAGTAAATGTTCGATTATATATTAGCATTCAGCATATTTTGATTCATATAGAATACATATTTTGATTTATCTAATATTAAATTTTTAAAATGCTGCTGTGTGTTCTTGGCTAGCATAAACTGCTACTAGACATTCTTGAAAGTCTGCTATTGAGTTATCATTAAGACTAGAAGATAAAATACAAGAGGAGATGGGTGTAAAATACCCTTTTACTGAACCCAATTATTTGTAGACGGCGCAGTCTTGATGTTTACAAATCCACCATCTACCTGTGTCCATCAAATTAAAGATAGTGGTAAACTAAACTAAATTTAAAGACAAGCTAGTATTTCAAGACGACACAAATTACTAGCCTAGCAAATTGACTCAAAAACAACACCGGAGTGATATTAATTTTATTAATTTACAATACATCGGAGTGATATTAATTTTCGGCGGCAAGAATGCGAAGTTGAGATTCAGAATGCAAACAGCTGGTAGAAATAACAACGTGCGCACTTATTAGCGAAACACACTCTGAATCTCTTTACCTACATCAGTTTAAATACACTCTCGTTCACCCTCACATATTTACATCCTGACAAGGAAACGCGAGAGAAACAAGAATGACAGAAAAGGCCAACAAATTAAAATAACCATTGGTAAAAATTATATATGACTCAGAAGTGTTATAAGCAATCAAAAAATCATTTGTATTTTTGGATAAAACTTTTGACCTAAGTTTCCTTTCCAAATGAAATTCTTCCTCCCAAAATGAAGGGAACAGCAGATAAAAATTACATAAAATGCTATAAAATTTAAATAGAGAAACACAATATTTAACGTACACTAAACAACCTTTAGAAATTCAAGGCACATGAACTATTTGCTTTTGAGCTTTTTACAACACTACTGCAAGAATGTACTTAAATATTCATTTCACGTTTATTAACTTTAAAAAAAATATTTGTTAACAGCTACTGTATTTAGAAATTAGAGCATTTTTAAATGATGGCGATTATCAGGAAGATATTCATAATCACTACATGAGTGCTATTTGAGTCAGATGCTACTGATTATGTTTCAAAAGTTTCAACCACAGAGGGATTTCGAAAGGGGTTCAACTACACATCTTAGCTTTCTCTGTTCGCCGCCGTTGCTATGTTCACTCTTTCATGTTCTCCCTTCGAATTTAGGATCCTTAGCCCAAGTTTTTGCTTTCTTCATCCACCAAAGTGGATGGATATTTGCTAACCATCCGCTTTGTTCTTCTGGCAGCTCAAAACAATGTAATCTTTGTTGCATGACTCTCGTCGAAACGGGGGTTACTTGAGAACTTTATCCCCAAACGTTTCGTTTTGGAACCTAATTTATTTTAGTAACGATTAATTATAAGGATAATTTATAATTTCTTATTTATTTAGATTTTAATTTGGAAGAACTTGTTTCTAAATATTTATATAAATTTTAAAACAAATAGTAATAATATTAATCGCTTGGCACTTAAATAATAATAATATTCGAAATCTAAGCTACAATTCTATGGAAGTAAAGAAAATAACATGTTTTTTCTACCTTCTCCTTTCCTCTCGTCGAAACGGAGGGGGGTATTTGGGGTCTTTATCCTTAAACCTTTCGCTCTCTTCTTCCTCCATTGCTACATGACCGTTGCTGTTTGTCCACCTTTATCCTCTCCCTTCGTCGAAACTGAGGTATTTGTTAACTGTTAGATATGTCATTATGTCCAAAAATGATAATGAGGTACGTTAATAGTCCCTTTCCGTGGAAGGAAAATTTTTCTTTATCATACAAGTCAATCCACTACCTCTTCTGGATGGTTTTGAATTCATTAGATAAGAACACCATTTTCGACATTTCCAAAAAGAAAAATATTTAAAATCGTTCTTCGTAATTCTCTCTCACTTCTAGAATTCTTTTTCTCTCATGCTCTTTTCTCTGCTTCCATAGACTTACAGTTTAGATTTGCAATCGCTATTTAAACGCCAAGAAATTAAAATTAATATTATTTGCTTTAAATTTACATAAATAGTTAGAAAGAAGTTCTTCCAGATAAAAATTTAAATAAATATGAAATCATTAATTGCCCTTATAATTAATCGTCACTAAAGTGACAACAGGTTTGTTCGAAAGCGAAACGTTTGGAGATACTATCCAAATAGCCTCCTTTCCTCTTGTTTCGACGACAGGAAAGGAGAAGTTAGATAAAACAACAGTGACGGACGGAGGAAGCCAAGGGATGGATCTGAATCCCTGTCGGAATTCTCCAATTCTACGAGCATCATTCACTGAAGATTGCATTGTTTTGAACTACCAGAGAGGATAGAGTGGACAGATAGCAAAAGGCCAAATTGTGCTGGAAGGAGAAATAAAAAAGTTAGCGTAAGGACTCTAAATACTCCCCCTTTCCATGAGACGACAGAAAAGAGTGAACAGAGCCACGGCGATGGGAGGGGGAAGCCAAGAAGTGTCGGTGAACTCTTTCGAAAGTCCCCTGTTTGGCCGAACGACGAAGATTACTAGCCGAAGTTAGTGGCAATATAGAAGACGGGCACCCTCAGAAGGCCCCACTTGGACAAGCCTTATTGATCCAGAATTCGGTAGGAGAGGAGTGGCTGTATGCAATTTTCTCGAACATGCTCAACATGAGAATAGGATCAGCGTAGACCGCTCTTTGTCCCATGCAATGAACCGTGCTCTTATCCTTCTCAATTCTCCTGACGGCTGTGGGTGCACATGAATTACCTTGTATCTGTTCCTATCAAGATACAACTCTACCTTAAAATATGTGACACTGTATATTCTGTAATTGGTAATTATGCTTATGCTTTCCTTTAAAATGATTTTACATATTTGATAAGTAACCCTGGAATTTACTATTCAAGAATATATACAATATTTTTACTATTCAAGAGTCAAAATAAATAAAAGGTAAAGCATTTACATACTGTATTTCTTTCCAAATATCTACGGATGGGTTGTTCTGATAAAGCGATGAAGCTAACTTTTCTTTGCATATTTATACTAGCCACAACACAAAAATTCCATGCTCATTATTTTTATTTTATGAAATAAAGTTAAATTATTTTTTGAATTTAATGGCACATCAGTAGCTACCACACATTAAGTTTATAACAAGGTTAATAGAAATGCAGATAATATAATAATTATTAAAGAAATAATTAAGGTAAAACTAGTTTTCAGTTACAAGTTTTGAAATCTCTTCGGTAGATGAAGGGTTGAAACGTATACCTATCGTTGAAAGAAAGCTGTGGCTTTCTTAAATACACATATTAACTGCAAAACACTAAAAACGTAGAAAACACTTCATTAAATGCCTGGTTACACATACTTCGAAATAGTTTAGAAAACAATTTGTTAAATGTTCATACTCTTCAGAGAATTTTTGTTACTTGCCGATATCATTAGCAAGTCTGGGAATGGAGGGTCGCCACATTCAGATTGTAAAACGTATAATGTATTTGAATCATCAGTAACGCACTGGTCCGTGAATAATATCTATGGAGAAGCTACACCAACGATGAATTATAATAAAATTAAGAAATAAAATAAAATATTTAGTTCAAAAAAAGAAAACCAAAATTATCCACCAAAAGCTGCATTAATTCAGTGATAATCTTTATTAAATAATGGGGAATATATATGCACATGTGTATGCTCCTTATATTGCGAAAAAAGGCAGTACTTAGATCTACAAGAATTTCAACAAACACAGTCCTCCAACCGAACATGTGCATTTTGTAGCCCGAATTTTGAATTTCGAGTTTGTTTTTATTTATTTCCTATATTGCACGAATTGAAGGAACTTTTGATTAAAAAGTGAACAATATAGAAAGCTTTCTGTTGCCACTCGGCAAAGCATAAATATACATATATATCAAAGAAGAGCGATAGGAGAAAATGTAGCATATTTGTCTTTCAAATTTTATCAACAAGCTCAACAAATTAAAAGAAATATATTGTCATTGGACGAATTAAAAAATTTTTAGTTTTCGCGCGTCGGTGTGTTGTCCTTTAGCAAAGAGTAAAAATATTTACTTTTTCTTTCAAATTTATCTTGTTCGACTTAAGAAGTTACATTAGCTGAATTCATAAAAATCATTATATATATATGTATTTGTACTTTTGTATTTTTTTAATAAAACCTGTTTTAGACAGCTGGCTGGGCAAGCGGCTAGTAATTAGTAAAATCCGTAAAAGTGCTGATTCTATCAATATTTTAGAGGATTTTTCATGTTTAACAACATACAAGGAAGTTTCTCTTCAGAAAATCTACGCAAATACAGTTGTTAGCGGCAGCGCGACTAAGGCGGCTAGCACTGGTAGTTCGATCTGGGTTCAAGCCTTAGGGAACAGGCAGACTACGTGGGATGATTCGTAGTTTTCTTTATATATAACGTGAATATGAGACATCTTCTCTTAAAAACTCTTTCACGGAAACATTCCTACTTTTAGACAGAAAGTTCCAAAATGTTCTGTCATGTAATAAATCAAACTCCAGCTCTCAACGAATGCATTGTCTTCTCTTAGGTAGCCAGCTTTCATTTACTTAGCCATATTCGATAAAATAAACTCTAATAATAACCGCACTGGATTATAAACTGTCTTCTTATGTGTTCTATTCAGTAGCTGCTATTAATTGCACAAATGACAATTAGCATTGAATGTTTAAATGCAAATTTTAGAATATTTTAGATAACTTATGACGTCAGTAGTATCTTAATTTGAGTCTTTTCAAAATTTTTGGACCATTACATTACGTTGTAATGGAAAGTAGTTTTCATTCCATGCTTTAGTTGTTCTCATTCCGTTATCTCTACTGCAAGAACATTGCACTGCTCTACACCACTAAATGAAAAGTCAGAGATCGTCAATTACTAGCAACAGTGAGCATCATTGGTGACCATGGTTTCGCGTTCATTGTTGTCTCATTAATGATGTCAAACCACAGGTTACCAGTGGCTAAAACGTAGTCTTCCTGTTGGAGGTTTTTCGAAACCCATTAATAGACTAATTTCTTTACGATAAAGCAGGAAATCAGCAACATTACTAAACGCTAACCTATTAGTCAAAGAAGAAGTATTAGATATGGTTTCACTGATTACAGCATAGCAATATAGGGCTACCTGCCAAAGGGAAGCGATGCTTTCGTGCAAACCTTCTTAAGGGTACTGGAACAAGAGAGCTACTATTCATGTTATACATGGAGAAAGCCAATAAAACACTCACGTAGTGAGTCCGCTAGCCGAGATTCGAACCCAGCTTGAATACCAATATTTGATATTCAACGAAGCCAGAAAACAGTTTTTAATATATGATAAAACTTGCTTCACTTCGACTTCCTGCATTCTCAAAGTCTTACACGACATAAAACGTTGAACATACATAAATTTATCCGAGTTTTTGTTATTGATATAATAGAATAAGAGTTTGAACATTATACGAAGCTTATTAACCCCATTTTTACTTCAAAACACAAACTGATCTGAAATATAACAGTAGTGTACCACAGAATCAAAAGACGCACTTGTACATCTTAAAAACAGCTAAAAATAACACAGCTGAGATCGGTGACTCAGAGCGTTAGCAAAATCCAAAACATACCATAAACCTCGTGTTTCTGTTTTTATTCATGAATTATGGAAAAGATATAATAGAAGAATATTAGTAACTTACTTCTACTTAAAAAACTTCTTTACAGTAGGATCATCAGCAAAAATTCCACTTTGCAATCACACGTAAATATAAAAACTTCACTTTGGAGATGAATATCCTCGTTTGTAATGCTGCGCTTCAATTTCATATACGCACCCGAAGAACACTTGAATAGCCTCCGCTCGACTTCGGCTACATTAACCTCAGTTCGACTTTTCAAGCAAGTGAGCATGCGTCAACTTATTTGACGTCAAAAAGAGGGATTCTGCTGTAGATGCAAAATGAAACTCTTGTTTGTATAACGTGCTCTGCAGTTGGTGCGGTAAATTAAACTTATTAATGAGTTTCTTGCTGCTATTTTTAATACAAGAAATAGCATACCAAGTAGAATGTTATGTAAAATATTTTATCACCGAGAAAAACGCTTTCTGTTTTAAGATGGAATGTTTGCTTTCTAGGAAGCATTTTTAGGGTAAATAAATTTGACGTTTTTGACGTCAGTGAAGGTAGATGTACTTGCTTTACACTAAACTATGGAAAATATGTCTTTATTCATAAACAAGCAGATAAATAATCCGAATATGCATAAATGTCAATATATATAAACATGGATACTTGAAATATTTGTTATGCATGTGCATAAATAAGCGCGAAAATTACCTCTAAATAGAATCTGATTACTTCATGTAACTATAAGTTCATTATTTATTCGAAAAGGAAAATGCATTTTCTTTTTAATTACATATATGTTTGTATAAGTGTATTTTTTATTAAAAGTAGTACTTTCCTAATAATATGAAATATTTACATGTGAAATATCACTATATAACTATGTATATCGTAACTGATATGCCAATATTAAGCGATATTTGTGTATACGAGCCTTAGAAAGTCCACCATGAAGGGATCCCTCCCCTTGGGCAGATAGCCCTCGTGAGCTTTGCAGTAATTAAATAAACCAAACCAAACCTATAACCTCCATTTAATGAGGGACATTTCTTCCAGCAAGGATGAAAGTAATATTTCGGGCCTTCTTAGATCACTTAGGGATACTTTAAAGATAAGATACTTTAGGAAAATACCTTTCATCTCGCACTTCTAACCTGTTTTTTTTTTATTAAATTTCGAAAACAAACATACGACTGTATATCGCCTAAGATATTCGCTTTCGTCAAATGCACAACTTTTCATTTCTCATCTTCGAAAAATTTCATATTTCTTATTACTTTCTTTTCATCGGGAGAAAAATATTGTTCTGACATTTCCCAGCCTCCTCCACAGTCGCAAATTTAGCATGGTGTAAAATTATCGATAACACCGTAGTAGCAATTGAAATGGCAAAGTTTGCAAGTGACATGAAAAATCGTGAACTTCGAAATTAAATATCGTGGTCAATGTTTTGTCGTATGAAAGTCACACTTCTAATTTAATTTTTTTTTCGTAACACGTATAAAACGTTCGTAAATATAAGCATAGGAACCTGGAGACCGCATTAAAACTTAGATTTCGTTATTTGTCGCAATTCTTTTTATTTTTTAATTTGACATTGTTAAAATACAATTTTTTTCTGCCATTTAAAACGCTTCTGTAATTTGAAGTATATCACTGTCACCAATGATTGCGAAAATAAAGATCGGGTAAGAGGCTGGGTGTATATATGTGATGATTTCGATGAGCATAGAAGGAGGAATTAACTTGCAGTCATCGTAGCTGAGCGTGAAGGCTTACAGATGAAGATTACAAAACATGAACTTGAGGAATTCCCAGTCTTTGTTTTCACACATATAAAATCATCTCCGTAGATGTTTATCCAGTCATAATGAAATCCGATACATTTCTATGATTCAATCATAATGAAATATGATAAATTGCTATTTACGTTGATTCTCAGGATTAAGACGCAGGCACTTTAGACGGGGAAGCAAAGCGAGGAGTTATTAGCGAGGTGAAAGCTAGCAGAAGGTTAGCTCACCAGAGTATTTATACCAGAAAAGGTGTAATACTAGAGACAAGCTATGATTGGCTAATAGTTTTGGTTTGCACTTTTCAAGCAGCATTACGTAACGTCGAAAGATCTCGAATTCGGGAGAACAGATGAATTAAGAGGGAAATCACTAAATTTGGAATGTTAATTTTGAGATTGCCAATTAGTTTTAAAGCAGATATCATATTTTCTTATATCTTACACACACACACACACACACACACATATATATATATATATGTAATAATAATAAAAAAATTCCTCCTGGTCATTACTTCAGACTTTTTTTTATTTCGCGCCTGTTACATAACCTCCTCATATAAATGCTGCGTCATAAGTTTTCTTAGACAGATGCCTTCTCGCCTTCATCCTGCTAACTTCTTCGCTATGCTCCTCTTTCTGTGCTAGAACGTTGTAACGTATTAAAGTCAGTCGTATCTAAGTAGTTCAATTACCGAATAATCTGTTCTGAATTAAAATAAAGATATGTTGTTAAAAGTGAAAGTTGTGAGTTGTATTTTTCTCCATGGTTCAATCATCCCAGCTTCGTGAAAACATCTGCCAAAACGTGTACCAAAACGCGTAATGGAATAGCCTCACCACTCACCCACGATGTGTTGAAAATAACTGAAATATTAGAGTTTACATATGTAAGATATAACAAAATACGATGGCTGCTTTAAGAATAATTGGCGACCTCAGAATTAAATATTCTAGATTTGGTGCTCTCCCCCTAAATTTATCTGTTCTCCCAAAGTCCAGATCTTTCCATGTTATATAATAACCTAAAATTAACCAATCATAGTTTAGCTGTATTCTGGATCATACTAAGTATAAATAATCTTCGCAAGCAGTTACATCACTTGTTCTTTTCCCTAATATCTGCTCTGGCAACACCGCACTGCTTAAATGCTTACGTCTTACTTTGAAAACCAGTGTATATAAGAATTATCGTATTTCATTATGATTGGATAAATGCCTACTAAGCTGGTTTTATATGCGTGAAAATAATGATTGAGACTTCTTCAAAATTCGAATTTTGCAATCCTATTACTTTCTTTCACAATCTCAGTTCAAGCAGTTGATACGAATTTAATGTTTTATTTTTTATATGTTATCAGAGGGGAAGGGGAAAATATATAAAATGGCATGATGATAAAATGATATAAAAATGAATCAAAAGTATCATAACTTTTTTGGTGGAATGTAATATTCTTTCACTATAAAGAACGTAGTTGAACTAGTCAGTCATTCACAATAACAGACTGTTGAGATTTAAAATTTCGTACTTTGCTAATCTTTCATGTTGTAAAAATACAATTTAAAAACCTAGAAAATAATAAAAATCAGATCTTCGTTTTAAAAATAAAAGAAAAATTAGGTAAATGCATTCATTAGTGAAATGTGAACAGCTTTGTAAAAAATTGGTATAGTATAAGCGAACATCTAAAGAATTTAGAGCACTTTGCCTGATAACTATTTGAGGTCAGAGAAAAGAAGAAGAAGTTTTCAATTGGTTCCTATTCATTTTCTAATCGGCTTACATTTTAATATAAAGAAAATTATGATATTATAAAATTTACGAGGGATGTTTTTTAAGTAAGGGCCGTTTGAGAATAAAACCAAACGAAAGAAAATTTTCAAAAACCAAATTTAATTTCAGATTCTGCATCCGTTTCCCTATTTTTCAACACAGTTGCCAAGTTTGTTTAAACACTTATCATACCTTAGAACTAGATTTTGAATACCCTCTTCATAGAAACTTGCCGCCTACTCCGATAACCAAGAGTTCATGACCGTTTTCACGTTTTCATCATCGTTGTAGTGGTTGCCGCCGATATGATGTTTGAGGTAACAGAAAAGATGGAAATCGCTCGGCCCAAGGTCTGGGCTGTAGGGGGTTCCAGAACTTGCCAGTGAAACGGAGCGACCGGAGTGGGACTCATTATAGACGTTGTCGCCGCCAGCTTTGAAGTCTCTGACCCACTTATGCCTTCGCTCATGACAGTAGTTCCGTAAACTTCACAAATCTGCCTATGAATGTCTGCAGCACACAGGTTTCTTGCCGTCACTGATCGTACCTCGCATGCGGTGGACGATTCAATAATTTTGAACATTTTAAAGACACACAACAGACCGTACAAGTTACCTACGCATCTGCAACTGAGCACAGTTGTTTCTAAGAGACGTCGAGACACGACCAAGTACTTGTTGCGGCGCGCGCGCCACCTATTAGTGTATACAAGAAAACGGCCCTTACTTAAAAAACATGCTACGTAGATATTCACTACACAAATTTCTGTTAAAGAATATGTCTTTACATGTAAAGAAATCGTGGTTTTCACAGCGTTTTTTAATAACTAATGAACGCTTCAGTGCTACTAAAATAATAACTTTGCGTTAAGACTTCGTTTTAGGGAAGAGAAAATAATTTACAAATCTGGTGTCAATTCTGGTAAATAAAAGTCTTCAGCAGAAACTTTCGGATGAGAATAAAATGTATTTTGCATTAGAAACCACTTATTTGATAGAGATTTTGAAGGTCTACAATGTTAAGTTCTTTCACGTTTGTCCATATATATATTACCGGCAGAATATGAAACACCGGCATTCTATAGAGTATCTAGGCATTTTACACAATGCCTGACTTTTTAGACAAAGTATGAAACATGAGTATTATTTTGCTTTACTTAGGCATTATACGTAATATCTGGGTATTCTATAAAATGACAAATACCCTTTAGGCAATGCGTGAAAGAAAGTTGTGATAAAGCTATTATTGAAAAGACGTCTATTTCTCAAAAATACAAATGTTATTTGAAAAATCAATGAAATTAAAAATGCCATTTAAAAGTTTTACAAAACAAAATTTATATCTTTCCTATTTAAAAAACCAAAAGCAAAATAAAATATAAACCTACTTGCTGCAGCAAGAAAAGAAATATTTTTTTTTAATTTCACTTAATTTTATTTCTTATGAAACATAAAACAGGTTCATTAAATAAACTTTACAAATAACATATAAAAAAGAAAATATAAAAACTGTAATTTTTTCATAAAAATTAAAAAAATTAAATTCAACTTACTTATTGCAACATGGTAGGCTTGAATGCCATTTTGAATTACACTTCACTTTTTTCCCACAAAGACATCTCATATTTTGTAGAGACATTAGGTTATTTTTGAAGCAAGAGAGATTGAGAAATGAGCAATCGCCGGGAATCGAACCACGGACCTCTCGGTTACGCGTCGAGCGTGCCAACCACTGCACCACGAAGGCAAGCGAAGAAGGCGGGAGAAACTTCTTACATACTCCCCCTTTTAAAGGGCGACTGGTGTTTCGGGGACCCAATCGCCGAATTCAGGTGGTGGAGAATCATGATCCACCAATGTTTTTAGTTCGGGCGCCAGTGTAGAGAGATTAGGTTATTTTTGAAGCAAGATAGATTGAAAAATGAGCAACGCCTTCGCCGGGACCCGAAGCACGGACCTCTCGGTTACGCGTCGAGCGTGCTGACCACTACACCACGAAGGCAGGCGAAGGAGGTGAAAGAAATACCTTATGCAGTAACTAACGTACTACTACGATAGGTTATAATTAACTTTATTTTGTATCTGCTTGTCCCCTAGATTGCTCTTCCCCATATAACTTGTGTTAATGCATGTGAATAAGGCAGGAGAAATACCTTACAATTTTACACATATATTTGATACATCCTTGTTTGCTTCCACTGGATTGATTATAACTGATAGAAGAGGAATATGGATTGGAGATGTATTTCAGAGTACTTTCATAGTACAGAAATTTACTGCCTGTACCTTAATATTTCTTCTGAATTATTTTTTGTAATCAAAAACGTTATCAACATAAGCTTTACTCGAGATTTCACAGACCGAAGTTTCTACCGGTGTGGTTGACTTTCTCCAGCCCAAGAACATTGACTGCTGTTTTACTTCAGGATCTAAGTTTCATTATCTCCAGTTACAAATTGGTTGAAAGAATCAGGATTAACATCTACCATTTTCATCCGGCCAGCAGAAATTTGATCTCCTTCAATTCTATAATCAATGAGTGACAGACAAAACGAAAATATTTTTTTGCTTTTTTCAAGATTTCCCATGACATTTTTGAAATCAGGGGATTTAGTGAAGTTTAATCTTGCAAGATTTTCTCCCTCCTTGCCGCGTATAGCAGCGGTGTAACTGGTAAACACTTTTGGCTAGCATCCTAATGTTCCAAAGTTCGAAACCCGCAAGGGTACTGCATACATTGTAATATTTTCAAATTTCGTGATGTTCTTATTTGTTCGAGCTGACTACCGCTGTATTCATCCCTGTGTGTGTGTACCAGCTCCATCCCGAAATGTTCCATACTATTGAAAACATTAATCGTATTCAAGCGTATTCTAGTGTATTTATACAACATTTTAAAAGCTTTTTTTGATGTTTTGGTTTAGAGTAAACATTTTCTACTCTCTTTTACTCAGCTTTGGAATTTAAAATAGCTAGTTGTTCTCTGGATCTAAGAAAACTATTAATTGCAAAGAAGACACTGTTCGTAAGCGAACGATAGGTTTTAGCAAAAGTAAACTAAGATATCATGGTTGTAAATTCAATCATTTATCATTTATCATGTCTGCTGGAGTTTGCTAAAAACTTAGTTGGAAATCTTTGTAGTTTGCCTTATCTTTTTTATTATTTTGTTTTACTTCAAATATACGCCTGTCATTAAGCAAGGTATTGATGAAATGTCAGAAATGTGAGGTTACTGTCTTTAGAGTTTAAAAAAATTTTAATTTTTGTCCGTCCTTTTTTCCCCCAAGCGCTAGAAGTATTGTTATTCTCAAATCTCAGTTTTTTGTCCGTATCTCTTTTTAGATGTTGCCAATAAATGTTATTGCTACGTAGTATTTTTATATAAACAATATAGTGATTATAAGAAAGATATTTGCTCACAAATAAAAGGATGTTGCCACCGAATACTATCATTATTTACTTTTTAAGAAATAATTTAGTGAATATTAAAAAGAAGTATAACAAAACAATTAAAAGGATGTCTCCACCAAATATTACTGCCTTGTTTTATTTTAAAGAAATTATTTAGCGAATATATAAAGATGTATGCGAACATTTAACACTTTACCGGGAATTATGAACATATATGATGTAAAATATTTTGAAACGATATAGAAGGGGCTACTTTCCGGAACTTCTTTATGCTCTAATATAAAATATTTTTAACTTCCAAGCGTCAGTTTGTTGCTATTTGGCGAAGCGTGGGTTATTTAATTTTTATTTTAAAATTAATCTAAACTTTATTGATTAACAAACTGAAAGATTTAAAACCAGTAAACGAAGTTCTTTACTTCTTTTATTAATTGTCAACTGCACTAGTCAAATTACTCGCTTGGATTTATTAAAAGTGTTATATATATATTTTTTTCTTTTTATAGTAACTATTTTCACGTCTGGCTCCGCCAGCTGCGTAATAATTGAAAAATAAAACGTATAAGAAAAGCGATTCTGCGCAGAAGTGAGTTGCGAGAATACTAGCTCTTCGTTGCTAAAATTGGGAATTTTAATTAGTGCGAATTTTAATATATGCTACCGTATTGGGAATTTTATGCCCCGTATTGCGAATTTCGTGCCCCGTATTGCGAATTTTAATATATGCTGTTTTTAAATGTTAAAATATGTGCTACGATTTTGCTGAATTTTATGCAGTGTAAGTGCTAAGAAAGAGATGTTTAATTATAAAGTTTAAAAGACGCAAAAAAAAAATGTCAGCAAGAATGAGTCTAAGAGTAGACAAATAAACTGCAGCTCAAAGAGAACATTAAGAAAGCTTACAGCCCTCTATTGTGACGTTTAAATCTGAAACCTTTCAGATTTTATTTCCTCCCCTTTTTCTTGCAGTAGGCTTGTTTAAATGCAAAGAAATAGTATACAAATTTCTGTAATTTTTCATTATACTAAAGCATATTACAAAGGCAATTCAGAAACTAACCTCCGTCGAGGCGTGGCGTTGGTAGTAGTGGGTGGAGCGCAACCATTGTTAAACAAGCAATCTGTGATTCAATGAGCTTCCTGATATCCTAGTGAGAATGTCGCACTGCCGCGCGTATGCTGGTTATAACGTCACAAAATGTGCGCTGCTATTGAAAATCCCGCCAAATACGAGGTAAGAGGAGTATTACGATTTCTTTGGGCAAAACATATGCAGTGGCAGACATTCATCGTGAACTGTGTGACCCAAACATTTTTAGTGAAGGTGATGCACGTCACTGGGTGAGATTTTTCCAAGAAGGAAAAACATTCATGATGAATCAAGAAGTGAGACGCCGTCTGTATTGAGTGATTATCTCGTCATACATCCCTCTAACAGTCCGCACTTAGCTCCTTCTGATCCGTTCTCTACAATGAAGATGTCGCTTGGGGCACAGCATTTCGCTGAGGCTGAGAAACGTCAAACTGCTGTGACAAGTTGGTTGAAGTCACAGAGTTTTATGCAGAAGGGATTGATAAGTTGGTAAAACGCTATGACAAGTGCTTGACTAAACATGGTGATTATGTTGAAAAATAGAGGACAGCTGTACCTTTTAAATCTAAATAAAAAAATGTGTTGAATTTACGTGGGTTTTTTATTTACAGGGAAACGTAAGTTAGTTTCCGAATTGCCCTCGTATATATTATCATTTTTATTAGAGCATTTATAGTGCACTATTATTAGCTCACATAAGCCGTTATTAGTATTATTACTATTATAGTAGTAGTAATAGCAATAATAGTAGTATGATAAATGCTATTTTGAACGCGATTGGGCTGGGAGAGCAGTTCCTTCCATGATAATTTAATACATGGGGCATTTCTATACTGCAAAAAATAACAATTTTGATGAAGAAGATGATGGCTCTTGATAAATATTTTACAATCATAAAACTGGTTGTGGACAATTTAATATATTTCTGTAGTTGAAACATATAGTATACTCACGCAATACTGGGCGCACAAGGCAAGCCCCGTCCCCATTTTAAAATTTTCAGCAATAAATTTCATATTTTTATGTGGAGACAAAAAAGAGACTTTGCGCAATACGTTAGCTAGAAGTTTTGGCTTGGTTTATTTGTTTATGGCAAAGCACACGAGGGCTATCTTGCCCTCTTGTGCCTTAATGGAGGACTTTCTAATGAAAACTGACTTGTAATATACGTTACACAGAGGGAAACCACGAAAGCGCCCATGCAGCCGGTCCGTTCTGAGGAATTCCAGCCCGAGCCAAGCTACCAACGCTCAGCGATTTTACCGCTCAGCTGCTGGGGGGGGGTAGCTAAAAGAAGGAAGATTATAATTACACGGTAGACAACGACAAGCTTTAGAGAAGAAACTAGGCAAAGACAAGCGTTAGGGAATGAAGACTCCAATTTGCGAACGACTGCTAAATTTTTAACTTTCTTTCAAGAGAATGTTATTATAGAATTATATGATTAACTCTCAGTGATGTGTTCCTACATTCGCTGTGTGAACGTTTGCCACTACTTTAGGAATTACTCAGATTTTGCATACATATCTGATTCGAAAAAGCCAAAAGACTAAATATTGGTATATTGAAGTCAGAAATGTTTTGTTTGATGCTTTTCTAAAAAGATCGTCATTTTATGACTGCAAGCAAAATTTTCACTTTTCCGAAAGATTCAGAGCAGAATTCTTCTTCATGTTATTAGTGGTTATAAGGCTAATTTTAAGTAATTATAAGGCTTAAGCTATAAGGCTAATTTTGTTTTTTTCAGGCGTTCCGCCTTTTGATTTCGAAACTGAATATAACATTTTCGAGGCATTGGTAACTGATAATTTTGAAGAGTGCAGAAATGGAAATGTCCGCTTCCTTGATCTTCCTCAGGCTAATTTAGAACCCAAATTTCTGCGATTATAAAAAGACTACTAAAATGAATTTTTATAAGGTTTTCTTTACAGATGGCAGAAAGATGAACTACAAAGTTGGCCTTTCATTTGTTCTTTTTGAAGGCCATTCTGAGGTTTGTTATTTTAAACGCCATATACGGGATGAATTCAGAGTTTTTCAAGCAAACCTTCTATGTACTTATGTTGCCGTCAAATGGATAAAGGATAATGGGATAGCATCCTTAAGGTAACTTTTTTGTTCTGATTCTCTTTCTGCTCTTTACCTTTTGATCAGTATTACCAGCAGCGACAAATTAGTAATAGAAACCCTATTAACTGTTAGTTCTCTTAGAAATATGGGAACTGATATCCGTTCTGCTTATGTGCGTGCGCATCATGGTCTCTAAGGAAATTAAAGAGCTGATTTCATAGCTAAAGATTAAATTTACCCATAAATATAAATAATATCATTCCAAAGAACTATTTAAAGTCGTTTTATAATAAGAAGCTTTTAGCTAAGTGGAAGGAGGAATATATTTCATCTCGTAATGCTGAGGTCACCAAAAGATTCTTTCCTTCTGCTTATCATAGACTGCATTCCGAGTCTTTCCTCTCTAGTAATTTTAAGGTTTCTGAGTTTTTATCTGCTCATAGTAAATTTGCAAGTTATTTGTTTCCTTTCAATCTAAGATCAAATAATTTATGTGAGTACAAAAAGTACCTCAAGATGTGGAACATTTGATTTTCTCATGCCCTACCTTTGATGGCTCTAGATTATGCTTGCAATACGACTTGAAGACGTTCGGCGTGACTTGGCTAGTGCACTTATCTGTTTTCGTGAAGTCCAGACTGCTGCTTTCGGCTTTTGTTCGTTTTATTTATGCATACAGCATTTGATGTTTTAATTAATTTACTTCTGTAAGCCCCGCGTTCTACATCTATGGTGCACTTAAAGATTGTATGTGTTCAGATATATATATAAATATTTGAATGTTTCTAATGTTCCTTATATATAAAAATTTATTTCAATTTTAGACCACTTGATCTTCTTTAGTAGAAACTTGTGTCTTTCAAATTAAATCTAATTTTATTACTTATAATATAAATAAAGTATTAATTTGAAAATACAGTAACCTATATTATGTTCATAACAGACTTGGGAAATAAAATTGTATATCATACTTAAAACAGGATATCCAATTCTCTTGTATTACGTCTAGTTATAATACGTATGAATTTTTGGTTACAATACTTGTGAATGAGTTGAAAAGGTTTCCTTTTCGGAAACACCTACGCAAGGGTTTTCCCATTATGCTTTACGAGTAGAAATTAGGCCAGTTGCTATTTAGAGATGTTGATCATCTGACTCGCCACGTTTCCGTTTGCTTCCGAGAGGAAACATCTCAACTCGACGAAAAATGAAAAATCCAGTCTCTCCGTAGAATAAACAAACTAAATCTTTCCTGTAATAGGTCTTCTGATCGCTGCGAAGTGATTTACGCATCAAAAATACTGTTTGTTCATTCCCTTAGATTGAGAATGCTGGATATTTTCCTTGTTTTTTTTTCTCCAGGGAGATAGCTGACAAACAAGTCGTTAACATTTTAAAAATATGTTCATGAAATGCTCCGAGAATAAAGATCCGAATTTCAAGCATGAATTATAAGTATATTTTTGCTAGAATTGTCATAACAGAAAATAAGCAGCATAGATAAGGAGGCTAAAAATGATAGAGGTAAATGCTTTGCAATTTAATACGTATGTAATTTGTAGGTGTGTATGCTTGGGTGTGTATTTGTACAATCCGAACAAAAATGTCACTAATTAAAAATAAAACATTTTGACCAAATAAGCTTAACTGTTGAGCCAGAAAATTATGAACGATATAGAAGCTGTTCGCACATTTTTTAGAAAAATTTATTTTGCACTCAAAAATTTCTCTGCTTGGAAATTTCTTTTAACTGCAACCATATTTCTTGAAAGTATAAATTATCTTCTGCTACTTTACATCTACGTCTGCTACTTTAGTTTTGTTTTCATGCAAAATGACGCTTTTTGAGTGGAAGCCTATATTTATGCCGCTTGCGAAGGCAATATTCATATCTAGTAAATAAAAAATGCTATGAATTCCATGGGTTTTCAATATCTAAAGCCCATTATACGTAATATTGTCAACAGCAAAGGAAGAAAAGGCCAAAGTTTGGCTTCAAGTGGAAAAATTTTTCGGAATACATATCCAAGGAAAGAACAGAATGTTTCGAATGTTGCATAGGTAAGAGCTTGAATGTTAAAATAATTGCTAAGGATAGTTACCAGATCATTAAACTGCTGAGTGCCAACTGTGAATAAAAAGGTTAATGCTGGTTTGAATCTTAAAAACGCGAAAAAACATAATGTGCATAGTCTTTCTCCACGGCATATCGGCGAACGCAGAGCGCTTTCTCCACGGCATATCGGCGAACGCAGAGCGCGCTACAGGATTTTTTTTATGCGAAACATTTATTCGAACAAAAATGAAAAAATGTTTTTACAATAGATGATTCTTGGGTATACTTATGTAACTGGAATAAGAAGAGATCAATTTATTATCGTCAAGGAGGTGTTCTCCTCTTTGAAACGTGGGGTTTTAAAACGTGGTTCAAGGAACCTAAAGAAAATTTTTCAAAACGATTTATGATTGTTGCTGGTTTTTCTTAAAAAAAATTTGAGTAAAGGAAAATGTTAAGGTCAGCTCTACATTATTAGGAACACATTTCATACCCAATATTCAAACATGAAATGCCTTCTCTTTACCCACAATGCCATTAATCATTAGAACTGCCTCAAGACAGAGAAAGCACCCACGTGTTAAAATTCACTGTTAATTCCCTGAAAAAAATGGAATAAGAAAGGGGTATCAAGGCCACACCCTTCACTCATATCCCTTACTAAATCTCCTGATGTATCATCTATGGATTTTTGTGCTTTTGGACTTTCAAAAAGTGGTTATCCAAACATCGACCTACAACCCTCCTTGGACTTTGGAAATCTGTTCAAGAGGATTGAGGTAAAATAGTATATTACAGATCGATACTACAAATGGCTTTATTTATTGCCTTGGAAATTACAGTATAGAAAGCTAGTGAGAATAAAGGTTATTAAACAGAACATTTGAAACACAAAAATTTTAGTGAAATATTTCTGTAAATACAATGAAAGTCGTCTAAAAATTCGCGAACAGCCTCTGTATAATGAAGAGTAAGTTTTACTTATTTTAGTTAATCAAATCCTTTGATTAAATGTCTATTATTTTAATGCAAAATATTGAAATTTCAAAATACAGAAAACGTAAACTAAAACATATATACAGTAAAACTTCTGTTCGAGATATTAACTGGTCCCTAAAATGCATTTGTTAACCGAAATGTTCGTAAATTGAACCAATTTTCCCCAACAGTTAGTTTCTGAACCACAGATGATTAATAGCTACTCTAAGCGTACAAGCTCAATACTCGAGTACCTACAGAAACCACTAAATATAAAATGAAAACAATAAACACATTATTAAATAGAAAAAACAGATGAAAAATTTAATATTACTGTCTCTGTGAGAAGGTGAGAAGAAGGCATAAGTGGAAAATAACGAGGAAAATTTTATCGTTTCGATGAGGCGTCCGCTTTAATAAAACGTCTTTTCTCTGTGTCTAAGCACATTTCTACTCTGCCGGAGACTCATTTAGTCTTCCTTTCATTCAAATTTGTCCAATGTGATTTGCTGTTAACTATGTTTTAAAATGTATCTGAAGTAAAATATGGCACTGTGATTGAAGATGCTTATCCTGTAGCCTGAAACTTTTATACAGATGATATTCTATGAAAACTTTAGCACAAATCTTACATCTTTCTCACAAATTTCGGAAATTTCAAAATTAGGAACATTATCTTCTAAAGGGTATTTCTTCCACTATAAAATTTTATTGCTGCCTCTGAAATTGTTGTAGTTATTTTTTGTTAAACTTATGGACCTGCACTCGCCGGTAAGAAAGATATCTCTAAAATCTTTCAAGTCAGAGACAGTTGTTTTTGATCCAATCGGTTTAACAATCAAGCTGCGGCGCCGATGTTCGCGAGTTTTATACTCGGCACAGAAGCAGCATTCAAAGACCGCAGGCTTTCACACGCACCCTTTACTGGTAAATATCATCATTACTATATCTAACTGAAAAGACCAAGGAGCAATTCGTTCACAACAGCAGTGGCTCCACAAGATCGGCGAAGTAAAGAAATATCAACGCCATCTCAAGTTCATTTTTATAGTCCTCTAGTAGCTTCTCCAAGACTTCATTCTTAATTATCTTGTCATCGGTTTTGCCTAGAAATTCAGTATCACAGATAACAAATGCCGTCCTCACTATCAAAGCTCTCAAAGTTTGTACATGCAACACAATCTGACCATCATTATCTCCAGGTTTGATTTCATAATCCTATAAGTCACTTGCAACCAGGGTTTATTAATGAAAGATAGGCAGTAAAAAATATTAAGAGTGCCGTTTCTAGAAGTCCCTGAGGGTAGTTATAAGGCATATACTACCTCAAAACACCTTTTTAAATCATGTTTTGCGTGTTCTTAATTCGAGGTACCGTTCATCATCCGAAGTGTTTTTTGTCAAGATAGCTAACTGCAATAGAATTTAAGTGCATTTTTTAATATTATTGTTTTAGAGATTCGTCTTTCACATATTTATTAAGAATGACAAATTAATTATATAGACAAGAGTTTCGCAACTATCTATATACATATGCGGAGCGGTGAAAATAGGGAAACTATTTCGCAGAACGGCATCAGCTAAAAATAAAAAGTAATATATAAAAAGATATTTTTTATTAAATCTAAGGTTATACAGATATAATTTTTAGTTACTGAGACATTTTTACCGCTTATGTTTTAATAAGTTTGATATACATGGCTGCATATTTCTTTCTGAGAGATGGAGCGTTGCATTAACATCCTAGTAATTTCTTCCTTTGTTTTTCATTACTGACACAGTTGAAAATACTTTTTTAACATAAATAGGAAGTCGAAAAAATGATTAATTATTTGACAACTTTATAACGAAGAGTTGGCTATTCTTTATCAAGAATTATTCAGAATTGAAACAATAACTGCATTTTATGCCTGGACACAAGAGTAATATCAGAAAACAATTCGATCATTTTTTTCCCTTTTCGGGAAGATCAAGTGCGCATGAATTTATATCTTCCAAAAAAAGGATTATTAATCCAGAAGTTACATTTATCTGGATCTTCAGTTTGAGGTAAAAGCAGCTTAAATCAGGAATTCTACGAAAGGAGGAAACGTTTAAAAATTTTCTCTCGTACGTGACTATCCCAAAGAGGCAGTTTCTTTTTGAACGTCTAATTTTATTACTAAAAGTAAAAATATTCGTACAAGATTTCTGACGAAAGGTATTCAGTACTTTAAAATGGCCAAATTTGTAGACCATGTATTCAACGAATTATCTACTATACCGGATTTTCACTCCAGTAGAAACTGCATAACTTCTTTCCTAAGTAGCCCTCTAACGACCGAGCGGTAAAGTCACTGAATACTGGTAGTTTGGTCATTGGTTCAAATCCTGGCGAACGAGCTGGTTTCATAGATAACGTGCATTTACACCTTAAAAATTGCTCCACGAAGGCATCTCTCCTCTTAGGCTGTAGCCCTTGAGAGCTTTGCCATAATTAAATGAACCTAAATTATCTTCCCTCAGCTCGAAAAAACGCTTAATAACAACCTCACATCTGCACAGAGTAAAAGTATATACTCCCATATACAGTCCTAAATAACCTAGAATCAATAGCTTAACATCGAACTTTGTTAACTACCTTCACCGCATCATTCTCCATTGTATTTAATTCAAAAGAAATCTTCTTTACTGTTAAGTGATCTCGGTACATCATTCATCCATTGAGTGAACAAAACTTCTGGATGAGTGACACGTCTTTTATTTCTGTAACTACTCCTGATTGTAGGCCATGTTAGCAGGCCATCTGTATACACTCCAACGCATTTGCTCCTCTCTACGCCCTGAGCTTGAAATTAATCATTAAGATTATTAAAAATCTCTGGCCTAGTGGTGCATCCAGGTAAGTTAAGGCAACATAGAATTTCTTGCCGTAAATATTTATTGTCACTACATCTCACGATGCAGAGTAAGACATCATGGTTATTCACATCAGTTGATTCACCAAGCTGTATCTCAAAACATTCGATTTCTTGATCTCCTCTGTAACTGGCATTTCTATGTCGCTAGCCATGTCGGCAGCCATGTGAGCAACTCTTCTCATTGCAGTATTATTCGAAAACGGTGTAGCTTCTAGTTTCTAGTTGCATGAAAACGTAAAATTTCTTGTACAGCATCTAAGATGCAAGGCTTTATTAACTCTTCTTCAATTGTATATGCTTTTTTCCTTTCAGCTACTCAAAGAGCAACTAAATACGATGCATGCGACAGAGATTTGTCACTAGCCGTAATCGTTTTTTGTTATGCTTTTGAGATAATGTATGGTTACGTTGTCGTACAAAAATTTCGTTGGCTTATCAGTGTAGTCTATATGCTTCGAATGCAAAGACGAATCAGTTTGAACGGTTCCATAGCATCATTAGAAAGAATTTCATAACACACTACACACAAAGGTCTTGGTGAGAAGCTACGACGAAGCCAAGCTTTAAATAATTTTTATCATAATGTCTAATAAAATTTCTGATTCTTCCGTACATTCTGAAATATCAACATATTTGCTTTTATTTATTTCTTCTAAACTTAGAGTACAAGTACTTGGTATACCCTCGAGGCCAGAACTACATTTCTTTGGAACATTATCCTTGTCTGTAACTGTAAAAAATGTTAAACGATTTTGCTGTTTGACGTTTTTTTCCTTGCGTTCCGATGGTTTTCAAACTTTATCAACGAAAAATTTTCTTAGCACAGAACTGCAAAAAATGTACACTAGCGAGATAAAATACAATTTTTTTTAACAACGCGTCGTCGACAAAGTTTAAATAGTACTGACCAAAGAGAAAAAGACGCCTCAGAATTCAGTCTTTTTTTTTTTTTGGAGCAAGCGCACTCTACCTGTATAATTGTCATGTACAGCGACCGAATTCCTTCGAATGTGGTGGAAACGCAGCGGTTAATTCATTGAAAGTGCTGATGACCAGAGTATAGTAAAATATTTAATTATTTCAAATTAGGGTATATATTTAAATTTTTTTATGCATACACGCAATTTATGCATTTAGGTTTATATATGTAGAATCTAGTTGAGAGGTTTAAAAACCTTAGAAAGGATATAAAATTCTTTTGATTTTTCTGGTGGTCGGCCAATTAATAGTTGGGAAACATTGATTTAGACTACATATTTCGTTTATAATATTTGCCAATCTAATCCAGAGAAGAAAAAATATGAAGGGAATTTAAAAGTAGCGCAAAACAGTGTTTATGAGTTGACTTGTTATGGCCACACGTCTGTTAGGAATTTTTTTATTCCTAAATTCAGCATTAAATCATCATTTAAGAAAGCAAATAAAATCGAAAAATATTTGATCAAAAATAAAACAAACCACATATACATCGTAATAATTATTGAGCACACTGATTCAATCAGCGCTCTTCAAAACAGGTTCTTTCGTTTCGCGAAATGGTTACTCATGTTAGGAACATGCAATAAGTTCAATACGTGTTTCAAATACTCACCATTTTGATGCCTTTTTATGCAGGTATGATTGTGTTTTATGCTGGCAAGACGAATTAATCGCAGTTTCAGGAAAGCTAATCATAATAGTAAGAGTTGCAATTTCTGTCGCAACATTTTCATTTTATTTACTTTCTTATTTGTAATTAACATGTAAGTATTATAATGAAGTAGAGAGCGATTAAAAATGCATTCTTATTTCGCCTTCGTGAAAGATTTTCTAAGGAAACCTATTTTCTCTTCTCATTACATATGGTGAAAACCAAGAATAAGATTTGCTACACGGTTCGCTTTTCTTAACAAAAATCAACTAGTATAAAAATGTCGACTTCCTTGAATCGTAAAACACGGTTCCATTAGTGCGGTACGAATGCGCTATGTATGTGGTCCTCCAGTCAGCGAACGAACAGTCTTGACATCTTTGATGGAGTGACGTCATTGTCTCGAGCATCGGAAAGTGAAATGTTTGACTTTGAATAATATTGTTTGTCTACTGATCTCGGAGAAAAAGACGAAAATCAGCTATGCAGTCAGACTGTTCGCCTAGGTTCGAATCCAGGACGAACTATCAGCATTCAGTGGTCTTCAGCCCAATGGCCAGTGGCGAAGCCCAATATTGTTGTACAATGATCCTTTTTTCCTGAATGTGGGTGTTAAGCAAATTGAACTACTTACTATACGAGAATCGCATACGAAACTTATTTAATAATGGATATCTCTATAATACTGAGCGTTTATTTTGTGATTGATCCCTGTTAGTGCTCTTCAAATGTCTCGTAGAATTCAGAAGGGATATGGGAGCCATAGCAGAACTTCGCTGATAAAAAACGCGTAATTTTTTTCTTTCTTTCCTTTCTTGAACTACTTTTTTCTTCCATTTCTTTATGTCCCTTTTCTTAATATCACTTGTTCTCCCAGCCTTGGCATAGTCATTTTCAGATGATTAAGAATTTGTTTAAATTCAGCTTTAAAACGCTCTTTAAAAAGAAAACTAGAGCAAGCGGTAGTTCCTGCATTCTAAATTAACTCGGTAGTTATGAATTATCACACTTTTGAAGAAAATATTAAAAGAATATAAGAATGATGAATTTCAAATACTATTTTGTGATAAATTGGGTATTTTAGTAATTGGATTACATTCCCGAAAGTAATTAAAATTTGCAAACCATTCAGACTTAGCAAATCTTCCAGGAAACTAGTCTATATTGAGATAATATGCCGACCACTGATCGAGATACTGAATACTCCGTTTTTATTAGTTCAGTGAAGTGAACAGTCGGTTCTTTTTGCATCGGCTTCTCACTGTTTTCTTCATTTGTTTATATATGTTTTATGAATGCAGGCCATTTTTTTCTTAGAAATCTTCCACGAGAGCATCCTTTCAGAAGCTAAGTAATACTTTACCAAAATTACAGTGCTTTATCAGAATTAGCGAACTTTTAAATCTATCTTTAAATGAAAAGATTTGTTTATAAATATCTAGAATTTACGTTAAACACTACAGATACATCTTATCGAATTACTGATTATAAATATTCGGCATAAATTAATCTAATTCATTTGTGGTGCCTTCCACAGTTTGCTATATTATATTTGTTAAAGCTAAATTTAAAGGTCAAGTGTATTTTCCTAGGAAATACTTCATATGACATTTTGATTTTAAAAATATTTTAATATGAAAACAGACTGATTGTAAAACATTCATGCCCATAAAAAATCATACACTTTTTAAACAGAAAAAAAAATTGCGAAAAATTTAAACATATTGCCACCTTTGATTTCAATGCAGGAATGATACCCATGGCGCAGGCTTTTAACAACATTGCCCAAAATATTCTGAGGAAGATTTCGCCCTTACTCATTAAAAATCTTAACTCTTTTATAACAGAAAAAACTTGCAGAACAATGTAACATACTATATTTATTCATTGACAGGAAAGTTTAAAAATAGGAAATAAACAGCGTCACAACCAGGTGCTTTTCAGTAGTCTTCTAGAAACTGTGATCAACAACGCGCCTCCTAAAATCATCTTATGAAAGATTTATAAACCTTTAGTCGGGGTGGGAGTGGTCCTAGTCCATTCAGTCTGCGCTTTTGCTTTGGAACAGAAAAATGGAATGGTGATGAAAAACATTATCATCCACAAAGATAATGAAGTTTCATTATCTTTGAGAGTATTGGTTAGTAAGCTTTGAAACACTGACAGTTTATCTTGGATTCTATTCTCAACATTTAATCAAGATGATTTCTCGAGAATTTCATTTTCCCCCCTTATATAATGTAATTCCAGCTTCCTTGACAAAGTCCATCAAACCTTCTTCATTGAGGGGGATAGGTACTTCGGCATAGTCGAGGAAACTTGATACACTTTAATCAACCAGATCAAACTGCATCACTAGAAAAACCTCTCGCATTACGTATAATAATCTCTTGAAAATAACACCGAATAATTATGGGTCTTTTTTCTGAATTAGCAATAATTTTATCTTATTATGCTATTATTATCAATTACTTCCCATTGCCTGCGTGTTAACATCAATGACATTTTTGGAAGAGCAGCCAGCAGTATTATCACTTGAAAAGATCTTCTTTTGCCCGTAAACGGAATACTGACCCTCTGCTAGTGAATTATGTTAAGATCGTTTGTGACTCTAATATAATTTAAAAGCAAAAGACTGGTGTTCATGGATAACGATGATTAACTTCGTATAGTGAAATTAGTATCAGTAGAAGATACTGATTTTCCACTGGCATAGATACAGTTTGAAGCAATGATATTAACCGTGTCGCATCTGCCATCATTCTTCCAGCCTATCCAACGATCTCTGAATAATGAATTCATCTGGGTCTTTTTTCCTGATATAATACCACTTTCTCCGTATTAATTATTAAGAATTAATCTGCAGTTTAATACATTTGAAATAGTAAAGAGCTAGAGTTTAACACATGTGAAATGACTTTGGTCTACACATTCCCGCTGCATCTTTTATTACCTTTGGTAACTACTGTAAAATGAATCTGTAAGTTTGCATTATTTTCAGTCACTAATTCATATTTGCCTTCTAATTTAGCCAATACGTTCATCAAATGCCGAATTTTATCACTAATCATGGACTTTTAAGTCTTAAAATTTACATTTTGTCGTTGATCCTTCGTTTATGGACAACAGCGTTTGTAACTTAAATGGCAAAAATATTTTAATTTAGCTACAGGGAATCTTTTTACAAGTATACATTCCGATATATGTATTCATTGACGCTTGTTGTTCTTAAAACAGTATCCGGTAATTTCTTATTTTTAAGAATTTTACTTTGAGAAGTTGTAAATTCATTATATAATTATTTTACTAGCTAGTTGCAACTATTTTACAAAATTAAAGTTTTGATAATTGGTTATGATCCTTTTTTTCCTGTAGTCATTGAAAAGTTTTTCAAAAAGTTCTCGTCTTTTCATCAGAAAAGGTATTCCGCTAAAAAGCATAACCATATCAATCTTGTCATCACTCTAAAAGTTAAACAATGTGACTATAATCTCATCTATCACTAAAATTCATTGTTGGATTCTTAAAAATCCAGTCTCTGATTTTTATTCTTGTATATTTTATAATACATCTCGTCCGTGCGGTTTGACATATGTCGACCAAACTAAAATAGTATTAAAATTTCACTTCAAAAATGCGAATCGCATTTTTAAAATAGAAGAATAAAAAACGTATTGCCGGGTAATCATAGTTGGCCATTTTATCACAATTTTGACTTTGCGAAGATTTTCCGCATTTTTCAACTAGCGAAGTAGATTTTTTAATTTATATTTATATTCATAAAAATGCATCTTCTAATTAATGGTATTAACTCCAATTCATTTCTTACTAACACTTTCAGAATTCTAACATTTTAGATTTTCACACTTCATTACTAATTTTCTCATCAGACTGTAGAATCATCAGGTATTTTTGAAGTAGGAGAATTGAAAAATGAGCAACGCTTTCGCCGGTACTCGAACCACGGACCTCTGGAATATGCCCCCATTTATTTACTTGCTTAGGTGATTTAGGAATGCGATGTCTTCATAAAGGCTTTTCTATGTTCTGTAAACTGCATCACATTCACATTACATATGATGAAAACCATAGAAACATCCAATGTAGCGTATTTCATGGGGTTAGAGCTGGATCGAACTACTGATATTCAACGAGCTTTATCCACTCGGGTACTATTTAGGCTAAGGATATCTCTGTTTCAAAAATTAAATCAAAACCCGAATATTCCTATAACTCACTTGGTTATTATGGGTCAAGTGTTTGTATGAAAATGCATGAACTAATATGTAATATCAGGAAATCAAATGTAGCTGTCTTTCTACTCCCCACTTTCTGAGAAAGATCGCTCTTAAACAGCCAGTGGACACCCCTAAATATATTAGAAATATTATTAAACTTAACAAAATTTTTAAAATTACGAAATTTTGTGATGCTTAACATAGGAGGCACATCTTATTTTTTTTCCGACTAATCATAAAGAAGTAAGTGCATGTAGAATGAAAGAAAAAGGTGAAATATAAAAATTAGCTTTCAAATTAGGCTTCGCAATTACTTTAAATTTCAGCATTTTTCAACATTATATTTTCTGAAAAAAAGATTTGTAAGCATTTTTAGAACACTAGCATGCAGCTATTTTGAACTGAATTCAACGGCTTATTTAATTATGATCTAAAAACATTTTTCCCCCTAGAAAATAATTTGACTAGGATATTTATTTATCATTTATATGAATCTCACACATTTGTATGTTCTTTTAAAGAATATTTTTTTTTAAATTCCATTTTAATATCTAGACCACCAAGGTATGTTTTAAATACTAGTACCTTATTTAACTCCAGGCATTAAACTCGCGTGGAGTTAACAATGCCTACGGCTTTCTAGTGCAAAAATTTTTTTGTCTCATTCACAAAGGCGAATAGTATTTAAGGCAATCCAGTTTAAAAAAAATAAACAGCGGACATTTTAAAATCATTTAAACCATTCCATATTGTTCGTATTGCAATTTTTGCGAAAACAAGCTTTAAAATTTCTTTAATTTTTCTTTTCCCTTGGTAGCGCTAGTCTAATGCTGCTTATGAGAAACATTTTCCATTATTAAGAGTTAAACTTTTTTTGCATGTCGAGTTAAATGAAAACTGGAAACGAAGTTTAAAATGGGAACTTTTTTTATGGAGGGCAATAGCTATTAATTAAAATTGGAACTAAAACGTAAAAAAAAAAAGATCAAAACAGAAATAAAAAGGTTTCCCATTATTTAAATTTCAGTATGCCAGTATATCTATGCGTATGTAAAATAAGTGAAAACACAATACTTCAAATGACAGTTTTAAAATTATGAGTAATGTTTAGCTTAAGAATTGCTTCACCATGTTTGCCAAGTGGCGCTCATCTGAGTAGAGCGAATCGTCCCTCGCTCTTCTTTTGTGTGTATTTCTGCTTGTAGCATTCCACAAATTTTCTGATGTGCAGTAAAAAGAACAAAGAATGTGTGTGATTTTTTTAGCCCAAAGGAGCGTTAGCCCGAATGAGCTATTAATTTCTAAGCGGGATTTGATGGCTTTTATATGCCTGAATCGCTTTTCAGGTTGTTGCCACCAAATATTATCGCTTTGTATTAGTTTTAAAGAAATTAAATAATGAAGAATATCAAATTCGCTGAAACAACCTAGTATTTGGTTTACATTTACAAAAACACTCAATCGATTTCGAGGGCAGCTACAGGTCCCTCCTCATCAGGAGAACAAAATATCCATTGAGTGAAATCGATCAAAATATCGATCGAAATCGATTAAGTGTTTTTGTAAAAATGTACGCCAAATACTAGGTTGTTTCAGCGAATTTGATTGTCACATTGGCGTGTTTCTCTTCTATTGTAATGAAGAATATGCATGATTTTATGTATGTTTCTCGCACTGTGAAAAAACAACTTTACCGAAGTTCATCAAATATTGAATAACGTAGTCCTCCACCCAAAAGTGTGCAACTGGAAGCCCGGATTTTGAATTTCGAATTTTAGATTTTATATTTTGGAAAACTTTAAGGAATTTTAACAAACTCAACGATTTAAAAGCGAACAGCGGCAAAACTGTGTAAATTAAAACGTTGTCATAACACGATATTTAATTAATAAATTTAAACCATAAGCGTTAATAACAAAAAGACGGAAAAAAAGATTAGCAAGCCAGCTTAGTAAAAAAACAGGAAACTGCACATGGATATGTTAAACCGAGTGAAGACTGAAAAAAATGGAAAAATGTATGCCAACATTTATCACTTCTTCGGAAATTCTGAACACATGCTGCTATCAAAATTTTGTTATTTGGCTGTTGAGTTGTACGTGGCGTAAGGGCGAAGAAAACGCTGCTGAACTGATAAATCTAAAAAGACAAAAAAAAATGGGTTAGCAGGAGGGAGTATAACATCAGACGGGTAGACTGCGAGAATGTGAGAGCTTAGAAAGCGAAAGCTTAGAACAATCTTAACAAACCCTTTTCGGCAACCGTTAAAATCTGAGCTCTTTCAGATTTTTCTTTCAGAGAAAACTACAAGTGAGACCATTCTTAGACTTCTTTTAATTATTAAAGGTGATGCTTTGCGTAAATTACAGGGCTACAAGTTGCTTTCCGTATTCAAACATGGCGCTATTCAGATGAAGACTGCTACGAGTATCCTTTGACGAGGAAAAATAAGGAAAACGTTAAGAAAGTGCCACTGCCAATGAAGATAGTCAAAAGATTATTCACTGTATTTCTGAAGAAACTCTATCCATCCGACAGTTCCTGGGAGAGAACAATACGATGCTTGTTTCACTCAACGCTACTTATCACATCTTTTTGCTCAAGCCCACTTTTTGTAGTTTTACAGGAAAAAAATCTCGAAAAGAATTCAGACTATAAAAAAGCGATTCAATTATGTGTATTAAGAACAGAAAACATGTTGTTTGCCTCGAACAATATTCTCCCGTATCGAGAATTATACAATTGTTTCCATATTTCCACGAGCAGGGGCAGGTTGAGAAATATGTCCACTTATTAGTAGAGACCACTTTACAGAAGACTAAAATACGTAAGCATAAAATCTTTAAATATATAAAAATGTTTGGTTGCCTTTTTTGCGAATCTGCAGTTGAATTATTCCGAACTTTATGAAATTTGACACACTCTACCTCAAAACAAGAAGAAGGTCACTGTTTACATAAGATTTTTCGACAACCAGCCCATGGGGTCCGCACTCTTTATATACATATATTTTATTTGATTAAAACGATTTAAAAGCTCTGCTTTGCCGATATGCAAAGCGTGAGATTTCAAATTTAATCAGAAAGCTAGGCGATATACCTCAAGTACGAAAGAGAAAGGCATCATGAGCTTCAAAAACAAACAAGCAACGGGAAACAAGACTAGAAAACGTTCGAGTAATGCACTGTCCAAGCCCTTTCCTATGAAACAAACGAGCAACGGAACGGAAGCGTGACAAATGTTCGAGTACACACTGCTCAAGTCCGTTCGTTTGAAACAGACGAGCTACGGGAAGCAAGACTGAAAAACGTTTGTCACATCAGACATGCAAGATTGAAAAACGTTTGATTATGCTCTGTTGGATTCAGATAAACAAAATTATTCAAAAGGACTTCAATAAACAGAATTAAAACACAAGCACTTTTTTCCCTTTAGGTAGCATTGCAACGCATCCCGGGTAACAGCTAGTATTGATAAAAAATAGTTGCCACAGTTTTATGTAGCCCTACGTATGTAATTTAAACCTCAGCACATTCAGTATTCTTCGGACGCTGTAATATGCTATAAAATTAGAACAAATATTGACGTCGTTCAAAATCTGCGCGTGATAGCGAAATTCAAAACACGAATCTATTATTAGCATACGTTAATACATAGGTAAACGCTATTTATTTTGCAACAAAATTTTCATTGGCCAGTATCACAAAAACAGCTCATTCAGGCCGCATTTTAAGAGTCAAAATTTACTCGTCCTTGCGAGTCAAAAGTTACTCATTCGTTACTTTAAATTACTATGCATACAAATGAACTGTACCGAAGTAAATGTACTCTCTTACCTCATTTTATTTACAGTGAGGTTATACATATTTTTTCTATATATTCATATTTTCTGTTTTATTATAGTTTTAGTTTTTATCAACTATCCCAGAAAAGAATGCGAACATACAACATTTAGTCGCTGTTTATTGAACTTCTCGTATTCTGTGAAAATTCAAATAGTATTACCTTGGAATTGAAAAATTTTTAAATAATTCATTAAATATAAGGTTTTAAACTTATTCAAATATTTTAAAAATCAGATCATTACTTTTAGATCGCTTTTACGTAGAACCGAAAAGGATTTTCACTATCAGTTCAGAAGAATGGGTTCTGTGGTATGAAAATTTCATTACGTGTAATGACATAATGAAATGGACAGTGAGAAATAAGAGATTTAAAAGACAATTTCTTATTTGGTAATTTCATAACCACCTACTTTTCAATGCACATTTTCATTACTTTTATTATTATTATTTGGTTAATAGTTGTAACAGTATCATATTAATCATAATCCAGCCTCAAAATCCTTTATTAAAAGTAAAAAAAAGAATGTTAACAAGAATATTTGATAGTTATTAATTTGTAAAGACGTAGAAATAGATGCTAAACATAATTAAGATATATTTTTTACTTATATTTAATTTAGTTTAGAGAAAAAAATTCGCTTTGGAAAATCATTCTCCTCTTTTATTCTTTCTCCCTACGTACTAAAATGTTCTACTTATGACATTCTAAGCTTCTGGAAAGGATTCTAATCTTTTTATCGGAGTTTAATCTGCATTAATATGGCTTTCGCTTATTCAGCTGGCTAGGTAGAAACCTGTGGAATCAGCTACAGGTATTATTCGAAGCATCAGAAATACTTGTTCAAGCATATTCGGTGCACTCTTAGAACGGGAATCAACTGATTTAGGAAATTTTGTTTTCTTGGACGCAACAATTAGGTTTAATAGGCTGAACATTCCATTCTCATCGAAAATTTATTTAAATTTAATAGCAATATCTTACAACTTAAAAATGCTTAAATAATAAATTAAATGTAAGAACTGACGTTTATTTGTATACGTTCCAAATCCTAGAAATTAGATAATCAACTGCTTTAAGCAGCTTCTACATGAAAACGGAAATTTGAGTTAAAAGATGTCAGTTTGCAGTAGGAATTCGATATTTTGAGATGCTTTTTATCCCTCAAAGAAATGAATGGAGTTAAAATATTTTAAATTTCTGCATTTTGAACAATAGCTTTAGACAAACAGAGATTTAAAAGTTCGGAAGTTTGCTTTTCCAGTTCACAGATTTTCGAAAGAAGAAGAGAAGAACACAAGACAAGCAAAGAAACAGAAAATATCTTATAGAGATACTCTTGTGACATTTTGTAAGCATATTGGCAAGCACACAAGTTTCAAGAATTTGATTGGCTGAATTTCAAGCCACGGTGCAATTTGTGGATTGATTGGTGGATCGCTTGTTGGAAGCGCAAAATCTTCCTTCTTTAAGAAAGATGATGTTGTAGAGGGCTGACTAAGGACCGGCTCACGCAGCCGTAATATAATTCTTTCATTTTTTTCTAATTTACAAGAAAATATTGGGAGAGGAACTATACAAAGGATATCAAGAGAAAATTTGCAACTGAAGAACATAATCTACTTTCTAGATTTTGACATAAAAAAATCTGATGTGTACACCATATGACTTCCTTGTATGGAATATTAAATTATAGGCGTTTTGCATTTCATTTAAACTTATTGGATTGAATTAAATCTACTTCGTTGATAGCGCATAAACCATAATAGAATAAATACACTGTTTAAAATTCACTATATTTGTTTACCATAGTGACACTCTGGATCTAAGTTCACTTAACAATGTTACATCTCATTCGTTTTGTAACTCAGAATGCACAAAAATTATGTGTATCATTTGAAGAGTTATTTCATCGTTGCCACATATGTTCTATTCAAATATTATAATAAATCTAAAACGACGTGTAAAAAAAATTAAACAAACAACAACCAAAAAAAAAGCTTTTTTACAAACGATTCAGTATTTCTCACTGAATTAATTCAGTTCTCACTTCGCAACAGGGCAAAAATACATTAAAACTCAAAATATCTATATTAAAAATTACTAAGTAAATCTTAAACACTTATTACCTAGAATAAATTCCAGAACGGATAAAGCATGATTCAATTCGCAATAATAAAAGAAGACGCTATCTTTGTTGTTGCTTTGCCATGGATGGTACCGTGGTTAGCAGATGCTGAAGGAAGAAGCTTGGTACCAAGACACTGGATTGATTTCCGTATAACGTTGCATTTTGTATACTGTTCCTCGTCTACTGTGGGTAAAGTATCAATTTCTTGGTAATAGTTCACCCTGAGCAACGAATCCTGGAGTGGGACTATTCGCTGTCGATCTATTTCACCGTCCGACCGATCTGCCGTCAAGGCATATTTTTCTTTAAATGCTTGTATTATATATCTTGCTTGCATATTGTTATGTGTGTACGGGTTCGTTATATATTAAATGCACAAGTCGTAAAAAGTTAACAAAAATTTATTCTTTCCACAAGAAATAAATCAAAACGCTGAAATATTTCTTCACAGATATTAGCACAATATCACAATATCTCAAACGTTTAGCAAAAACTCAGTTCAAAACAGATAAAATAATTCTATCTCACAGCTAAATCGCTGCAATCAATAACACCATTAAGTAAACAAACAGCAGTTCGCTTTCTACAGCTACAACTACAACAGCAACAACAACAACTGAGATGACGTGTTTAAATTTTTTTTATAAGCTTTTTAATTATCAATAAAATAATCTCGATTTTTCTGTATGGCAACAGTAATTACAGGATACTTATTTATTAAAAATTAAAACATTAAATGCACGCGCTCTTTTATTTTTCTTTTCTTTTTTTTTTTCGACGTAGCTTTCTGTTCAAAAATCGTCTGCGTTGCACAGGAAATATAAAGCAATTTTAATTACAATTCTAAATAAATAGCCAAATAAATATGAAATTCGTAACAATATATACATATATGCTCATATTATATCTTATATAATTAGTGTGTCACCAGCTCAGCGGCCTTCTCTTTCTAAACAGGCATTTTCGGTTTTTTCCGTGGGATTTTGAATGGCTTTATTTACTTTTAAATTTTACTTTTCATAGGGCAAGTTATTGATAATAGCCCCGCCTTCCTTTTGTTTTTACTTACTTTAATTAGTACCTTTCATATATATAATTATATATTTAAAAAGAACTATTATTACTTATTTTTAAGTTATTTTGTACTTGCCAATTTATTAGAATCATACTTATGCATTCGATGAGGGGTAGGGTCCTTTGACCCATGCACCCTGGTTTTCGAACCACTCTCCTCGCCATTTATATCTTATTAGTACGTATTATATCTTATCGTATTAGCTCATATTATTTCCTATTATCTCTACAGTTATTAAATTTAAGAGAGTAATGGGCTAACAAGATACGAAACTAATTCCGTTTTTAATTAAGATTTCATATAAATATGAATTTCCTGCTTGCATGAGTAATTTCCCTGAATTAATTGATAAAAATTTCAAGAAAAGTTGACGAATCGGGAAAATATTGCATCTGCATAAATTTTGAAAAGATAACATGACTTCTATTATATCACAGGTTTTGCCCATAATCATGAAATGTGATAATTTTGTTCTATTTGATACTGACATAATTTTCTAATTAATTATTTGTAATTTCTTTATATCCTATATATGTAAACAATTATATATACATTATAAGCAATCTTTTTTACTTGTTTCATTTCTACTTAACAGCGAAATCACTCATGGCGAATCAGCTGCAGGCGTATTTCCCTGTCGGCGAAACGGCGGTGGACAAATGGCTACGGCGAAAGGTCCAAGACCCACGTATCTATGATGAGACTAAATAATAATTTTTCGATTGAAGTCATCTCAAAACATAAGTGAGGCAAATACTTGACCAGTGGAGGGAGGGTAGAAGGAGAAGGACTCTGTTTGTGCCCATATTGTTTGTTATCTTATATCTTCACAATACGCCTTAGTCATTAGCGTCATGTCTTTCAGTAGTTACCCGCCGGTTAAATATGATGGGCTATGTCGAAATTTGCGAACTCTCAACAAATTATATGTTGAATATTTATTTACTACTTCGTTATTCACTCCGACCACTACAGGGCTTTCCCAAATATTACTCTTTTATTTTCTTGTCTTTAATCAGAGATAAATCTTGTAACATCTTTGGAATCCACTAAGTTTGCATTTACTATAAGCAAATGAAGCACCATTCTGTCATTGTTTGTATTCATTTCATTAGAAAATACATATCTTCATTTCATTAACCGGGTTCGTTTCTTATATATATTCGTCTATCAATTGTGGATATATCCTACTGATTTAAAATGCGCATTTTCACCTGCAATCATTCGTAAATGAAATTAAATCTGTTGTTTCTTTCTACAGTTGCTTCACTAGTGGTCGAGTGGGTAAGAACGCTGAATCCTGGAAGTTTGACTCAGGTTTCAATACTCAGCGAAGGGTTGGCTCCATGTTCGATTTTTATTATTTTCCCATGTGACAGTCAGTGAATGACAGTCAGTTAAACACATAGCCTTCGAGAACTTTGCCATATTCAGTTAACTTAAGTATCTTTGACCTTAAATAGATGATAAAAATATACTTTAACCAGTAAACTCTTCATTTCAAAATTATGGTTTGATTTCCTCAATGATCAGCTTCCATTACAGAATATTATTTTCGTAAATAAAGCGGTTCTTTTCCTAAAGGAGCAATTGAATATTTTAAGTGTATAATTTTCTAAACAATATTAAAAAGTGTAATGAAAATATGTTCTTGCTTCTGTTGATAAATTCCCCATAACATTAACTGTAATGCCGATAGAGGGCGCTTCTTCTGTTTTGTTTATGAGGAAGTGAGAGGAGTTTGAGATGTGAACCTAGGTATACTGAACCTTCGATGCAAGCTATGCCGTTTTTTAATAAATAATTTTATAACTATTACTGTGTGGCAATCTCTGTTTATGACGAAAGAGAAGCTCTTATTCTTGAATTTTTATTATATGGTGATCTACGCCGGGAAGCTTGTCGTTTGTTTCAAAATGCAATATAATTTAATGTTCTTCGAATGTGTTTCGTTTCGATTTCATATAGTGTATGCCGATTGTGTTCGTTCTGAAAAATGAAAGTTTTCTCCTGATTCAATGAATTGGATACTCTACAATTGGATGTGAATTTGGGTAAGATTATTAAATCTTAATCTGCAACAAGGTAAGCTTTACTATTCTTTATTGTTAAATATGAATCTTATATTGCAAATTACTTCTAACTCCTCTTCTTAACGTTCTAAAATCGAAAGAGAAACTTAGTTAAAGAATATCAAGTTAATTTGAAAGAATAGAAATTGATTTCAAAATGGAAATAGCAAAGGCTAAACGAACTGCATTAAGATCTCTTACAACAAGATTAATTTCTAAAATCGAAAGTAAAATATTAGAAAATGAAATAGAAGAAGAAGAGTTGGAAGAACTTTCAGAACAACTAAATTTGAAGTCTAAACAACTAAAAGAAATTGATTCTGAAATCCAAAGTCAAATTACAGATGTTAAAGAAATTGAAACCGAAATTATTAAATGTGATGAGTATCATGAAAAATTGATTAATTGTACATGTAAGTTGAAAGTTGCTATTAATAAATGCAAACCAGTTATACAAAGAACACATCAACAACCTGTTAGTTTGTTAAAATTAGAAAAACAATTTGTTAAATTACCTTCATTAACAATAAGAAGATTTGATGGTGATCCTGCCGATTGGCAAAGATTCTGGGACCAGTTCGAATCTTTGATACACAAAAATGAAGATTTATCTAACGTTGATAAATTTAATTATTTACATTCATACTTAACTGGAATAGCCGCGAATGCAATTAAAGGTATTACGCTGACAAACAACAATTATGACGCAGCTATAGTAACTTTAAAGGAAAGATTTGGGAAAAGAACTTTAGTTATTAATTCTCATTTAACTAAGTTGCTGAATCTAACACCTGTTAGGAAATCATCAGATGTCTCTTTGCTTAGAGAACTGTTAGATACTTGTCAAACAGAAGTTCGTAATTTAGAAGCATTAGGGGTAAATTCAGAAACTTATGGATCTCTATTGTGTAATATACTGATTAAATTACTACCGCAAGATATTGTTCTAGATATTACTAAAAAATGCGAATCAGATGAAGATTGGAAGGTTTCGAGAATAATTAATATTCTAAAAACGGAAGTTGAAAGTAGGGAAAGAACATTATTTCTAATAAAGAACAAGCATTCAAATGAATACGAAACAAAATTCCAAACCCCATCAGGAAGAATTAGTGATACAAATGCAAAGTTACAAAACCGAAACACTTTCGTGAAGATTCAGAACACACCTTCGGCGATGTCATTTAGTACCGCACACACTATATGCATATTCTGTTCTGCGCCACACGATTCGTTTAAATGTAAAATGTCACCACAAAATAAATTAGAAATTTTAAAGAATACTAAACGCTGTTTTAAATGTTTCAGAATGTATCATATTAGTAAAAACTGTTATTCTAACAAACTTTCTTGTTTCAAATGTAGAAGTGGAAGTCATCATAGTTCCATTTATTTGGGTAATAACCGAAATAATAATTCTGCAAAAATTAATCAAACGAATAAGCCTGAAGATAAATGTAAAGAATCACTGAACTTAAATTGTAATGCTGAGCAAATTCAAATGTCAAATAATTCTAATTCTGAAACTGTCAGTTCAGTTTCACAGTGTAATGCTAGCATGACATGTTCAAAAAATGTTTATTTACAAACATGCACAGTTGTTGCGAAATCAGAGTTTAACTCTAAAATTGCCAGGATTCTTTTGGATAATGGATCCCAAAAATCTTTCGTAAATGAAAATTTAGCGAATATTCTTAAACTAAAACCTATTCGCTATGAGCTACTTTCTGTTTATTCCTTTGGAATGCAACAAGCAACACAGAA